>JAPKLW010000010.1:112457-159284 GCA_026898455.1 Plectranthus barbatus | reverse complement strand
TAAATTAGATTTATTAGAACAATTGTCCGAGAGGAAATTGAACTTTTAAAGGGTTTTGAAATCTAAGGTTTTTATCAAGAGTAAACGTCCTTTTGCGCATCCGAGAGGAGTCACTAGGTCTTTTATTTCCATGTTATGGTTTAGAGTCCGAGAGGATCACCTGATAACACTTTCGCGATTGCTCACATCTCTGGAAATTAAATTGGGATTGAATTGCATGAAAACGTTGTTTGTTTAATATTCAAAGTGGATTGCCCTGGAATCCTGTTTTTTCACGTGCTTTCGAAAAAATCTTTAATTGTTCTTTTTATTCTATTACTGCTTTAAAATCAATTAGTTTAGATAAACCAAACCCTTTTATGATTCGCCTAGATAGTAGTACGATATCTATGTTTTAGTGCTTGGTTGTGTTTCGAGCCTGCAGTCCTTGAGTTCGATAAATTATTACTTGCCCTCTGCAGTGGTCTGTACACTTGCAGCTTTAGCGCGTTGCGAAACGCGCTATCACCTTCCAAACCTAATCTAAGGTGTTTAAGAGCTGATTCAACTTCACTTGGTGAAGAATTGAAGAATCCAACGGTGGATCAAGACCAAATACTCAGATTGGGGAAGAAATCTCTTGTTCTATCACTGTAATAGATTGTTTTCAATTTCAAATTGTAATGAACCAATCATTAGGATTAATATTCTAAACTTCTTTTGGATGTTGATTTGAATAAAGGTGGGTAGTAGGTTGAAATGTGTATCTTTACGTCCCTCTATGAGATTTAATCATGTTAGATCTTATTCATATTCACCTAGGTGTAGGTAAAGAGCCAGCTTAGGTGATAATTAACGTGAATATTGCAGCCAATACGCGGATAGGAATGTCGTGAATAGCATGTATTCTTGTGTTCCTCGATCCAATCCATGTGCGGAGGAAGGGCATAGGATTATGATTTACGTGCCATAGGGAGTGAGTTAGAAACCGATAACGTAGCTGTTTGAGGTTTTTCATGTCTTCTACGGTCAATTCGCCGTGATAGGGGATTGGCTAGTGTAGGGTAATAGTCCATCCATTTAGGGATTAACTTGTGTTTGCATCTAAGTTCAACATAATTGGAACACATTTTCATTCTCATCAACATCCATTCTATCTCTATTGAGTTTTTGAGTCTTGTTCTACCAAGTTGTTATAGAAATCGAAGAATTGCTTGTAATTTCCTTACATTGAATGATGAATGTATTGTTTGCTTTATATGTTGTTTCTTGTTAGTTTGAATTCAAGTTTAGGATATTAGATCAAACACAACGACTTTGCATTTTCCTAGCTATACGAGTCCACACAACTAGAGAGTACTCCTTAGGGCGAAGGGAGTTAGGTCCTTGGATTGATTTTTATTACTTGAGAGTCATTAGATTTGAGAGATCAATTTTAGTGTCATCAAGTTTTTTGGCGCCGTTGCTGGGGAACTTAATTAGCAGGTCTTTGGATATTGTTGAAAGTGTGGATATTGTAGGCTAGGTGTTTGATAAATTGTCTCTTAGAATGGTTTACTCTTGTTTGTTATTTGTTTTTGTCTTGTTGTTGGATTTTTGTGTATTTTGTTTGATGAATTGTTTGTTTGAATTGTAGGTGGTTTATGTTAACGAGATCAAAGGCTCGTTTGATTGAAAAACAAAAAGTGCGGCAAAAGTGTGAAGGATTAGAAGTTGAGTTTGAAATGGAGGACCGGCAAGAGATGGGAATAATTGAAGAGTTGGAAAGACAATTGGAACTCATGAAGGCTATGATGAACGAGAGAAATGAACTGAGGCGGCCACTACACAACCTATTTAGACCTCAAGGGAAGCAAGCAACCGGGGGGTTCCGCTTGGGAGTGAACGCTCCTCAATTTGAGATTAAGCCGCAGTTGGTCCAAATGATCCAGAATAATCAGTTTGGGGGACATGCTACGGAAGATCCGAATGTTCACATCTCAAGGTTTTTTAAAATAACGGATACAATTAAGATTAATGAAGTGCCACATGACCAAATTCGGTTGAGATTGTTTTCTTTCTCCCTACGCGATGGTGCTAGACATTGGTTTGAGGGGCTCGATAAATCAAACATATCTACGTGGGAGGAATTACGTGAGAAGTTTTTGTTTAAGTTCAATCCTCCTAGTCTCACATTGAAGAGGCGAGCTGATATCATATCGTTTGGGCAGCGGTATGATGAACCGCTTTATGAGGTGTGGGACCGGTTTCGGGATCTACTACAAAAGTGTGAGGCATGGGCTCTCATGGAGCCAACAAATCTGTCAGTTCTATGGAGGTTTGAACTATGAGAAGAAGATTATGATGGATTTCTCATCTGGAGGTGCCTTCCTTGATCAAGAGGAAGATAAAGCCTTGAGGACAATCGAAAAAATGGCGGAGAACAGTTATCATTGGCCAAAAGAGAGGAAAGATTATCGGTCGGTTGATATGTGCGTAAAATGACCTATTTTTTGATGTGTGAGCGTGCATGTTTGTGTCCATTTTACTCCCATATCATATGTTTTTGTTGTTCTTTTGTTGTGTTTTAGTGTTTTTATGTTTTGAATGTTGTAGGATATGTTTTGGGCATAAAACAATACTTATGGATGAGTTTAGGATGAAAATCGCCCGAGCTAGGAGTCAAAGGGAAGCAGGATCGACCGAGCGGAGCAAAAAAGGTGCAAGGGGAATTCAGAGACTTCGCCCGGCCGAGCCAAACTTAGCTCGGTCGAGCCAAGTGGACAGAGAGCAGGCTCGGTTGAGCCATCCTTGGCTCGGCCGAGTCAGAGCGGGATTTTGGGGTTCTTTAGTTCTGAGCTCTCCCGGGCGAGCCAACTTTGGCCTGGGTGATCCGAGGCTCTGCCAACTCGTTATAAAAGGGGGAAAATGGTTATTTTGAAAAAACTTTTGTCATATCCAAGGGGAAATTACCTAAATTCTCTCTACGATTCCCATTTCCATCTCTTCCAAAACCTCACCCAAGGTATCAAGGAGCTAATTCATTAATCCTTGGAGAAGAATTGAAGATGCAAGGGGGTAGATCAAGACCTAGCAAATCCAATTGGGGAAGATTTCATTTTCTACTTATCAATTGTAATGGATTTATTTGATTTCAACTTTGTATTGTTACAATTGAGAGGTATGTTGCTCTAATCCAATTTGGATGCTGATTTGAACAAGGATACATGAAGATTAGCTTTGATAATTGTTTGTTTACTTTCCTTTGAGAGCTTGAATTGCACTTGAGCTTGTTCTTTATCTCTTAGGTGTAGGTAATAGCCAACTTTTGAGGTAGTTGATGTGAACGCTGCAGCCAACATACGGGCGGAATCATCGTGAAAAGTGTATATTTTTACGATTTTAGTTCCAATCCCTGTGCGGGGCAAGGTCATAGGGCGATAATTGACGGTCGATTGGGAGTGATCTAGGGGTTAATAACGTAGCTGTTTGCAATTTCTAGTGTCATCTACCGTTAGTTTTCCGTAGCAAGTGGCTAACGAGTGTAGGGTCGATTGCTCAATCTCCTGGGGATGATTAACCTAATTGGATTAAATACACGTTTATTTCAACATCATATCTACCTCATTTGCGTATTTGTTTGTCTTGGTTTACCAATGTATGGATAGAATATAATGATTGTTTTGAGACTTAATATTGGTTGTAGGTTTAATTCATTACTTGTTATATGTTGTCAGCATAGGTTTAACTTGATTGCCTAGATTGATATAAATTACTCAACAATTCTATTTTGCCTAGCTATTAGACTTTGCTATAGTATCCCGGTAATCTAGTGGGCGAAGGGAAGAAGCACCTGGATTGATAATTAAACCTTGTGTGTGCAGTGAGAATTTGTATGAGTTTTTATTGCGCATCAAGTTTTTTGCGCCGTTGCCGGGGAATTCATTTAGTAGGTTGCTAGATATTGGGGGAAAAGTGAAGCTTGTAGGCTAGGTGTTTGTGTTTTTGTTTGTGTGAATAAGTTGTTGTTTGTTTTTGTATTTGTTGGTACTTTGAGTTTGTTGGACTTTTGTAGGTGTCTAACATGGAGAATAGAAGAGAGTTGACAAGGAAATACTTGAGAATGTGCAAAGGCAAATGGAGGAGATGAGAGCCCTAATGATGCAAAGACAAAGTTCGTGGAGGCCTATCCGAGACGTGTATGAGGAAATTTTTGAATGTAATAACCAATGGCCGGAAGAGGGAAGAGTTTATCAAACGGTAGATGTTGTTAAGGAATCTCAAGAGAATGATTTGTGGAGAAGTCAAATAGAGCTCATGCAAGAAAAACTTAATTTGTTGAAAAGATCAAGAAAAGAGCATGAAGAAAAGCAAAAGATAGAGGTGAAGAAAGAAGATGAACCGGCAAAGGAAAGAGAAGCAATACTTCAAGTTGAAGAGGTAAATGAGGATATCAAGGAGTCGACACAAATCTTTGTATATATGGAGAAGGATGAGAGTGCGAGTATTGTGATGAGACCTGAGAAAATATTAGAAGATGTCAAAGAGGAGGAGGAAACCGAAGAAATCATTAGTGAAGAGATAATGGTTGTTCATCAAGAAGAGCCTGTGAAGGAAGGCACCGAGGAGACGGTGAAGAACATTGAAGAGGTAGAATTGAGGAGCCTTCACTTGAAGAGATTCCAACAATATCGGCATTGGAACATTTCATAGAAGAGGAAAAGCTGACAATAAGCAAAGAGAATGAGGATAAGTTGCAGCGGGGAATGTCAACTTGGGAAGTAGGCAAGGTTGAGGAGAGAATGATGAGTGCATTGGATGAATGGATCAATGAATTTCTTGAAGTGGGGATTAGTTTGGAAAATGGCTTAAGGATCACTTCAAAGAAGGAGCACTCATCCATGTGATTTGAGTTCGACAAGGTAATCAATCCTCCTTGGAGAGATGAAAGGGGTGAAAGAAAAGTCGCATTGGACAAATTGCTCCCAAGTAAATGCAGATTAAGGGAGAAAGGTGTATTAAAAACCCACAAGATTTTTGATAATGGATGATATGGTAAGGTTGTCTAGCTACCGACGTTAAGGAAGCGCTTGTTGGGAGGCAACCCAACCAATTTTCTTTCTTTTGTTTAATTGCTTTTAGTTGTTGTGATTTTGAATAAATGTTCATCAAGAAGAGCTTGGTTTTGATGGTACGTTTGGTGGAGCTAGTGGAAAAATGATTTATGTGTATAGATTTTGGATAGTGGAATGATGGTGGAAAGTGGTTTTGGAAGTGAATATGGTTGAGGATTGTTTGATTGTGATTGTGGATGGAATTATTAATGAGTTGGCATGATTGACTACTTCCTATTATACATGGTTTGTGGTTTGGATTATTGGTTTGGTTTGTTTGGTTGAGCTAGTGGATATTGTCTTATCATTGTTGATATTTGGTTTGTGGAAAGTCAGGTGGATATGAGACCTTTATTGGCTTGTTTTATGCTCAGTAGTTGGTGGTGTTTGTGTTGTTATTGAGTAGGTACAAATAAGGCATTGGAGAGCGGTTCGATCGTGGCCACCGATGGGTAACGCATTCTATCGTTTCTCTTGCCAATTAGTTGCATTGCATTTAGATTGTTGTTAGATTGTTGTATGCATGTAGATTGTTTTTAGGTTGCTGTGTGCTTGTGTGTGTGTGATGAACCCAAACTAGACTTGAGGTTTGAATCATGATTTACTTAGTGAAGTTTGATGTTTACCTCAACAAATGATAGGGCAGAATCTAGTTTTCGAAGCATGTTTTAAGTTTAACTTTTGAATTGCCAAGTTTTGTGTGTGGTTAATGCATAGGACTTGACAAAAAGCTGTGAGGTTTGAGCCATGATATTGTCATATCTATATTGTTTGTGAGTGGCAAGATTGAGAGTACGAGATCTAGAACTTGAATCCGTTCTCTATCTATTGGCATGAGTGTGTAACTAGGAAATGATCTTAGGCCATCGATTCATAGTCCTACCTTTCACACCGGGAGTATAAGGTGATTGTTATCATTAATTTGCCTTTTGTATCTTTGACCCCCGTGATTAAGCTTTATTGGTGAATCTTCCTTGATATGATTAGGACCATATTTGGGGGGGAAAGAGTGTATGAGGGTGAATACGGTGATGAGAGTTGGGTTGGAAATTAATTGGAGTTGTATTGATGGAAAATGTTGAGGAATGATAGAATGAAATAAGGGATTGTTGTTGATCCTAGAAAAATGAGCACCTACAAAATTTTGGTGCAAGTGTTTGAAAAGAGAGGCACCCACAAAATGAATGAACAATGGTTCTATTGGAAAATTATGAAAAAAAAGAAAAGAAAAGAAAAAGAAAAAAAAAGTGTGTTGTGAAATGGAAAAGCATCAGGGTTTGTAGTGGTTCGAAAAGAACAAGTTTGGGGGTTTTGGGAAATTGAGAAGTTTAGTCACTTGGCCCAAAACCACCCACCTTTTAGTTAGCCATTTTACAACCTATGAAGGGACCTTTTTTATTCTAGAAACTAACTCGTTGTAGTATAGTGGTGAGAATGGATGCAAGCCTATGGAAATCAAGCTCGATATCTTGTGATTGAGTGAATCTCATCGTCCCTAAACACGTGAGGGAGTGCTTTCGTTTCTTGTATCCATTTTTGATGAGTGGTTCATGTCCTTAGCATTAACCTTGTTACAAAGTTAGGTGATAATCTCGTTTTACTTGAACATGCTAAGATAACTTTGATGAGCTATGAGGTATTACATGAGGTAGATTAATGGCTTTACTTTGTTTTGATTGAGGACAATTAAAGGTTCAAGTTTGGGGGATTTTGATATGTGCGTAAAATGACCTATTTTTCGATGTGTGAGCGTGCATGTTTGTGTCCATTTTACTCCCATATCATATGTTTTTGTTGTGTGTTCGTGTTTTTGTGTTTTGAATGTTGTAGGATATGTTTGGGGCATAAAACAATACTTCTGGATGAGTTATGGATGAAAATCGCCCAAGCTAGGAGTCAAAGGGAAGCAGGATCGACCGAGCGGAGAAGAAAAGGTGTAAGGGGATTTCACAGACTTCGCCCGGCCGAGCCAAACTTGGCTCGGTCGAGCTAAGTGGACAGAGAGCAGGCTCGGTCGAGCCATCCTTGGCTCGGCCGAGCCAGAGCGGGATTTTGGGGTTCTTTAGTTCTGAGCTCGCCCGGGCGAGCCAACTTTGGCCGAGCGATCCGAGGCTCTGCTAACTCGTTATAAAAGGGGGAAAACGGTTATTTTGAAAAAACTTTTGTCATATCTAAGGGGAAATTACCTAAATTCTCTCTACGATTCCCATTTCCATCTCTTCCAAAACCCCACCCAAGGTATGAAGGAGCTAATTCATTAATCCTTGGAGAAGAATTGAAGATCCAACGGGGTAGATCAAGACCTAGCAAATCCAATTGGGGAAGATTTCACTTTCTACTTATCAATTGTAATGGATTTATTTGATTTCAACTTTGTATCGTTACAATTGAGAGGTATGTTGCTCTAATCTAATTTGGATGTTGATTTGAACAAGGATACATGAAGATTTGGCTTGATAATTTTTTGTTTACTTTCCTATGAGAGCTTGAATTGCACTTGAGCTTGTTCCTTATCTCTTAGGTGTAGGTAATAGCCAGCTTTTGAGGTAGTTGATGTGAACGCTGCAGCCAACACGCGGGTGGAATTATCGTGAATAGTATATATTCTTACAATTTTAGTTCCAATCCCTGTGCGGGGCTAGGTCGTAGGGCGATAATTGACGGTCGATTGTGAGTGATCTAGGGGTTAATAACGTAGCTGTTGGCAATTCCTAGTGTCATCTACCGTTAGTTTTCTGTAGCAAGTGGCTAACGAGTGTAGGGTCAATTGCTCAATCTCCTAGGGATTAAAATGTGTTTACATCAATGAATAACCTAATTGGATTAAATTTACGTTTATTTCAACATCCTATCTACCTCATTTGCGTATTTGTTTGTCTTGGTTTACTAATGTGTGGAGAGAATTTAATGATTGTTTTGGGACTTAATATTGGTTGTAGGTTTAATTCATTACTTGTTATATGTTGTTAGCATAGATTTAAATTAATTTCCTAGATTGATAGAAATTACTCAACGATTCTGTTTTGTCTAGGTATTAGACATTGCTATAGTATCCCGGTAATCTTTTGGGTGAAGGGAAGAAGGACCTTGATTGATTATTAAACCTTGTGTGTGCAGTGAGAATTTGTATGTGCTTTTATTGCGCATCATTGGTCAAGACGGTAAATGAGAATAAGGAAAGTGATGAGTTAAAAGAGGAGAGAGCTTTGATGCAAAAGAAGCAAGATGCATTGTCTACCTCGGGTGGTAGAAGGGATGACATGATGTGGATGAAGCAAGAGGAGGTGTACCCAGAGCAAGTGAATTTTCTCAATCAACGAATGGGGTACAACAACAATCGACTTACATTTAATATGCAAGGTAATATGTACTATCACCCTGCCAACCGCTTCCACTCGAATTTCTCTTATGTGAACCCCAACAACGCTTTAAACCCTTTGATGCAATTGGAGAATGGGGGGGTAGTAGTCAAGGTGGCTATGTAGGGGGAAGTGGTAGATTTGGAAATCAAGAGGTTAGGAGAAATCCTAGTGAGGAATTCGAAAAGAGGTTCGAAAAGTACGACGGGATGTTTGTGGAAATTCAATTGCAAATATCATCCATTGCTAAGCTAAGCAAATTAGTGGGAAGCACCAAGCTGGGAAGTTCCTGAGTGATACAGAGGTTATTCAAAAGAAAAGTTGTAGCATGGTCGAAGGTGAGCAAACTTAAGAGGAGAAAACATTAGTCATGACTCCGAAATTGGAGAGTGTGGATTTTGATGAAGAAGAAAAAGCATTGGGTAAGGAAGAAGTGGAAGTTGTTGAAGAGGAAAGTGTCAATTGTAGGAAGGAAGATCAAGGTAAAGATGTCATTTTCTTTGATTATGTATAGAAAGGGGACATCGAGATGCCTACTCCGGAAGAGATACAACGTGTGCCTTTGCTTGATGAGTTAATTGAGGAAGAGTTGAAGGATGAAGAAGACTTGCGAGATGAAAGAGATGAGCGAGGAGAAATGAGAGTGGCTAACAAGAAGGAAGACCCGTGGAGCTTTATTGTAAGTTGCAAGATAGGGGACACCAATGTTGAAAAGGCCTTGTGTGACTCCAGGGCGAGTGTAAATGTCATGTCTTGGAATTTGTATAAGGAGTTGAATGTTGGAAAATTGAAGTCCACTAGTCAAGTGCTTCAAATGGCTAATCAAGCTTTATTTTGCCATCGGGGGGTTGTTGAAGACGTGCATGTGGAGATTTCAAGTTTTACATTCCTGGGTGACTTCTTGATTGTGGATATGGAAAACAAAGGGGGTATTCACCTTATCATTGGGAGGCCATTCTTGCACACGGCCGATGCTTTATTTGATATGAAAAATGGTGAACTAACTCTCCGGTGTTGTGGAAAATAAGTTGTGTTCTCTTTACCTTCAAGAGGACTTGATGAGATAAAAGTTGAAGAGCAAGTGGATGTTGACATAGGAGGTGTGAAGAAGAGGCTTAAGGAAGATGATGATCCGTGATTATCTCATATGGATGCGGTGAATGAGGAGTACGATGATCCGGGGGACTACTTAGAGCATGAGCAAGGGAGAACAAAGAAAGCTCGAGTTGATAAGGAGCTACCGAGGAGTGCAAGGCGAAAGTTGGTCTTCCTAGACGAGAATTGGGAACTTGAGCAAAGTATGAGTTCCGGATCCGCTCCTTTTGATCATGATTGACAAACTCGAGTTAAGAAGTCAAGCTATTGACTATAAAAAAGCACTTATTGGGAGGCAACTCCATATTTACTTGCTTTGATTATGTTGATTTTTCGAATAAGTCTTTAGTTGTTAAATTGCAATGTTTAGGTTGTTTTGTTTTACTTGTTTTGATGTTTTGCTAATAATGGATATAAGATTCTTGATGTGTGGATGTTTTTTGCAAGACTAACTTGATTTTGTGATGAGAATTCAGATTTTGGAAAGGTGTTATTTGTTATGGAGTTGAGAAAATGTAGAAAGGATGCTTTGATTTGGCAAAACAGAGGTATTTTTCGGTCGAGACTATTTCGGATCGCCCTAGCTCGTGAAGGATCGGCGATCCTAACCCTTCCTACTGTAGGATCGGCTGAGAGAAGAAGAAATTCAAAATTTTCGCGGACAGAGCAGGAGACCGACTGAGTGGATTCAAGCTCGGTCGATCTGGATGGGGCAGGTGATTTTCGGGCGGACAGAGGCTGGGATCGGTCGATCCCTGCGCAATTTTGAAAAGAAAATTAGGGCTCATTTCGCCCCATCTTCATTTCTGTTGAAATTTTTCTTCTAAAATTCTTCCTTGTGCTTATTTTCTCTTCATTGAAAAGTTCTCACTCCTTGATTTCTCTCATGGCTAGCAAGAAGGCAAAGGGGAGTTCTTCTTCCTCAATTAGGCGGCCAAAGGGCTTTGATGATGAGGAATTTGAAAGATACAAGAGTTTGCAGGAAGGCATGTCGTGGGAACTACATATCTATGCCAGGAGACTTTAGAAACGCTGGGTTGGAAGAATGATGTTTGGAATCTGTTCACTGGCATTGGATGGTCGAAATTGCTCTATGGAAATTAGCCGGCTTACTTAAGGATGACGAAGGAATTCTTGGCTTTGGTTCGTGTTACATGGAGCAGGAATGGTCTTCCTGTACTTGTGAAGTTTAAAACTTGAAAGTCAGGAATTTTTCTTGAGTAGGCAAGAAATTGATGGTATTTTTTGTGTCATCAGGAGTCTGTAGGTCATCTTTTGATATTAAGTCTTGTAGGTCATCTTTGATTAAGAATCCTATTATCCGGTATCTTCATCAAGTAATAGGGGGTTGGTCTTGTGGTTTTGATAGATCTGGCTGTGTTGATATCTTGGAACTCCATTTTCTGTTTGCTTTGTTGCATGGAAAGAAGTTTTCCATTAGAGGTTGGTTGATGGAAATTTGGTGCAATGCCCCTACCTTGGAAACTTCCCTTATTTGTGGTGGTGGTATGTTGATGCCCATTTTCGAGTTCTTTGGTGTTGATTTGTCTTGAGTTTTTGCCCCGGGATTGCCTCTTAATACTACTGCATAAGTTGCTAAGGCATTTTTGGTTCCTTCTCGGTTTGGAGATTGTTATTTTTATAGATTTGGGGAGATGGTGATCGAATTGCCTAACTATGCACTGACTAACGTTGATGATTTGAAGGATCGTTCTAACTGGTTGATGAATTTTGAGGCTCATTTGGATGTTGTGAGATTGATTGTTGATCGGCGAGTGGAAGAGGCCCAGGGGGATGTTCATGAGCTACTGCGCCATGTTCTGGTTCCTTATATTTGCCGCTGCCGTGATCGCTCACCATAGGATCGAGAGGATTGATGATGCACCGTCCACCATTTTTACAAACTTAGTCTCACTTGACTAAGTTTGGGGGGATGTGTCGGTTGCCGGTGCCTTGGTTCATTCTATCCTCTCCTCCTCTATCTTATCTTGCTTTAGTTTAGTTTGTGTGTGGATGATTTCTATCCTTGAATTTGTGTAATTCGATATGGTTGTATTATGATGATTTGATTTACTTTTGGATTCGGATTTGGATTTGGTTTGGATTTGGATTTATATTTTGAATGATTTGAATTGTGGATGTTTTATGGATGATTAATGAGTTGGTATGAATGACATCTTTCTATTTTGTTTGGTTTGTGAAGTGAGGAATGGATTGGTATGAATGGTTGTGCTAGTGGATAATGTTTTACATTTCTTGATTGTTGGTTTGTGGTACGATTGGTGGAAATGAGAACTTAATGATATGAATTATACTCAAAGTTTGGTGGTGTTTTGTGTTCATGTGAGTAGGTACATAAGGCATTGGAGAAGCGGTTCGATCGTGGCTACCGATGGGTAACGCACCTTATCGTTCTCTTGCCATTTAGATTTGTTGGATTGCATATAGTCTTTGTTTTTAGGATTGTTGGTGTGCTTGTGTGTGTGTGTGATGAACCCAAACTAGACGTGAGATTGGACCATGATTTACTAGGAGAAGTTTGAATTTTTACCTCAACCGATGATAGGGCGGAATCTTGTTGTCAAAGCATGTTTGAGTCTTACTTTTGAATTGCCGAGTTTTGTGTGTGGTTAATATATGGGACTTGACAAAAAGTTGTGAGTGTCGAGCCTTGATATTGTCATATCTATGTTTATTGAGAGAGGCGAGATTGAGAGCGAGAAATCTAGAACTTGCATCTATTCTCGATCTATTGGCATGAGTGTGTAACTAGAAAATGATATTAGGCCGTCGATTCCTAGTCCTACCTTACACATCGGGAGTATAAGGTGTTTTTCTTGATTATTATTTGCCTTTAATATCTTTGACCCCCGTGATTGAGCTTATATGGAGAAATTCCTTTGATATTATTAAGACCATGTTTGGGGGGAATGAGCAAATGCCGGTGAATAAGGAAATCTGAGATGGGTTGGGAATTGTTTGGTATTTGGTTTGCAATGATTGAGGCATGAAAGGAAAGGAATAAAGAGGATTGATGTAAATCCTGGAAAATGAGGCACTTACAAAAATTTTGTGGAAAAAGGATGGTGCAAGTCTAGAAATGATGCACCCACATGAAAAATGATGGATGGTGCCAAAGAAAAGAAAAAAACAAAAAGAAAAAGAAAAAGAAAAAAAGAGGATAAATGAGATAAGGAAAAAGAAAGAAAGAATTGAGAATGAATAATCCTCGAGTTTTGTGGTTGATGGTTGCAATATAGGGGGGTTCTTGGGAAATTGAGGAGTTTAGTTACTTTGGCCGAAAACCACCTACCTTTTTGTTAGCCACGTTATAGCCAAAGAAAAGACCTTTTTGATTCAAGGAGCTAACTCATTGTAGTATAGTGGTGAGAATGGATGCAAGCCAATGGAAATTGAGCTCGATATCTTGTAGTTGAGTAATTCTCATCATCCCTAAACACGTGAGGGAGAGATTTCATTTCTTTTATCCGTATTTGATGAGTGGTTCCAGTCCTTAGCATTAACCATGACACAAAGTTAGGTGATAATCTCGTTTGACTAGGACATGCTAAGATAATCAAGATGAGCTATGAAGTATGTCATGAGGTCAAAGGATTACTTTACTTTGTTTTGATTGAGGACAATCAAAGGTTCAAGTTTGGGGGATTATGATATGTGCGTAAAATGATCTTTATTAAGATGTTTGTGCATGCATTTTTGCACTCATTTTACTCCCATATCATATGCAATTGTATTCTTTTTGTTGTGTTTTTGTGTTTTGTGTGTTTCGGATGGTGTAGGTTAGGTTTTGGGCATAATTCGACATTTTTTGCTATGTTTAGAGGAAAATCGCCCGACCCTGCAGAGATCGGTTGATTTGGGCATTTCAGAGAAGATTTTCGATCGAAACTACAGAGACCAATCGATCCGAGCACTTCAGAGGCAGATTCCGGGCGATCCAGCAGTGCTCGACCAATCAGCCATTTCAGAGGCAAATTTTGGTCGAGCCTTTCCTTTCTCGGCGGGTCCATGTTAGGCTAAGCAACAGTTTCTCTATTTCTAGCTCAGGCGATCCGAGGCTCTGCTAGCTCAGTATAAAAGGGGGAAAAGCGGTTTCTATTAGAACTTTTCTAAAAATTTACACGAGAAGTAGTTAGATTCTCTCCAAATTCCCCTCTTCTATCCCCTTCCAAACCTAATCTAAGGTGTTTAAGAGCTGATTCAACTTCACTTGGTGAAGAATTGAAGAATCCAACGGTAGATCAAGACCAAATACTCAGATTGGGGAAGAAATCTCTTGTTCTATCACTGTAATGGTTTGTTTTCAATTTCAAATTGTAATGAACCAATCATTAGGTATGATATTCTAAACTTCTTTTGGATGTTGATTTGAATAAAGGTGTGTGAAGATTAGGTTGAAATGTGTATTTTTACCTCCCTCTATGAGATTGAGTCATGCTAGATCTTATTCATATTCACCTAGGTGTAGGTAAAGAGCCAGCTTAGGTGATAATTGACGTGAATATTGTAGCCAATACGCGGATAGGAATGTCATGAATAGCAAGTATTCTTGTGTTCCTCGATCGAATCCATGTGCGGAGGAAGGGCATAGGATTATGATTTACGTGCCATAGGGAGTGAGTTAGAAATTGATAACGTAGATGTTTGAGGTTTATCATGTCATCTATGGTCAAATTCGCCGTGATAGGGGATTGGCTAGTGTAGGGTAATAGTCCATCCATTTAGGGATTAAATTGTGTTTGCATCTAAGTTCAACCTAATTGGAACACATTTGCATTCTCATGAACATCCATTCTATCTCTATAGAGTTTTTGAGTCTTGTTCTACCAAGTTGTTATATAAATCGAAGAATTGCTTGTAATTTCCTTACATTGAATGTTGAATGTATTGTTTGCTTTATATGTTGTTTCTTGTTAGTTTGAATTCAAGTTTAGGATATTAGATCAAAACACAACGACTTTGCATTTTCCTAGCTATAAGAGTCCACACAACTAGAGAGTACTCCTTAGGGCGAAGGGAGTAAGTTCCTTGGATTGATTTTTATTACTTGAGAGTCATTAGATTTGAGCAATCAATTTTAGTGTCATCAAGTTTTTTGGCGCCGTTGCTGGGGAACTTAATTAGCAGGTCTTTGGATATTGTTGAATGTGTGGATATTGTAGGCTAGGTGTTTGATAAATTGTCTCTTAGAATTGTTTACTCTTGTTTGTTATTTGTTTTTATCTTGTTGTTGGATTTTTGTGTATTTTGTTTGAAGAATTGTTTGTTTGAATTGTAGGTGGTTTATGTTAACGAGATCAAAGGCTCGTTTGATTGAATAACAAAAAGGTGCGACAAAAGTATTTTGGTCGACATAAATTCATATCGGTCAACAACTTTTATGTCAAACGACGCACTCCATTTCGGTCGACACAAATTCAATTTTTAAATATATATTTATATTTGTCGGCACCCTCGTTATCGGTCGACATGATTTGTGTATAGGTCGACTTCTTTGTTTTTGTTGACATATCCATGTCGATCGACACACTCGGTGTCGGTCGACACATACCCCTTTTTCAGAAATTTCATTTTTCTTTCTTCGATCAATTCGGCCTATTTTTAATTCTGGTCAACATCCCCTTTATCGATCAATATAGAGAGCTATTTTTTTCTTTCTTGCTCTCTCTAAAACCTTTTGAATCAAACCAACTTTGATTATTTGATCCAATCTTTCATAACCTAATCTTTTCTTGAAGCCGATAGTTGAATCGATCGTGATAAACTTTGAACCTCAAAATACTATTGAAATTTGATTTGTATGCGAGATTAAATCTCTCTTGATTATGTATTATGAGACATTTTGAAACTTATTGATGAGTTCCCATACTCTCGATCAATTACACATCGATTTGTAACTGTTTAAGCGACTTCTTTCAAACATATTCTTTCAAGTAGTGTTCAATCATTTGATGAAGTCTTTGCTTGTACAAATTGAACGATGAACTCCATTTCTAGCCTAACATTCAAAATGGAATCACGACCCCTTTTGATTAATGTTTGACTTCCTTGTTCATCAAACCAAATAGATAAAGTATTCTTTTACATTCTTCTATCTGATAGTTCAAGACTTGAGAGGTCCATAATAAATCAAGAATTTAGAATTCTTGGTAAATTAGAAAATGGTGGATGTGTCAAACCTTATCTTTTGAGGACTCATTCATATTCCTTATATTGTGGCAAAGGGGCAAGGAGAAGATCATCAGCTAGACCGACCTACTGCCTAATTGCACATACTAATGGTGGGCTTTCTTACCCATAAATCGTGGGCCAAAATAAAATAAAAATTTTGTTTTACTTTCAAAGAAAAATCAAGAATGAAATGAATGATGTTTTGTTTTAAATTTTTTTGTCATTGTCTACTATTTTATGTTTGCTATGTGTCATTTCTGTAGGGAAACACCACTTCGAGAAGCACATCAAACATATTCAACGCGGATGTTGACTCTGCATTTTGCGAGTCTTAACGATCGTGCCCTGGTAGGGAAAGTGATACCACAAGTTAGTGCATAATGATGCTGACATGTTAGGGGTCACGCCATAGTCGGACGAGCAGGCCACCTCCCAGTCACATATTTATTTGCAGATAGTTTAACTAAAAACCCCATGTGCAAACCGACGTACCATGGGAGGATTTCAAACTAAAAACCCCATGTGCAAACCGACGTAAAAAGAGCATGATAAAATTATATATGTATGTTTTTGGGCATGTGTCTCTTAAGTACTATTGGTACTTAGCCCCTTGCATTATAACTAAAATGAACAAGTTAAAAGAAGCTTTGGAGCAGGGTACGAGGTAGCAGTCGGATTGGAGCTGAAGACTTTCTTTTGTAATATTTAGATTTTTAAGTATGTATCTACATATACATACTTTATTGATAACTTTACACTGCTGAAACTCTTAATCTTTTTATTAGACTTTTGATGTATTTACACTCTGAATGTTTGATCACTCGAGAAGCCAAGATCCCTTTTCGGGGAGGCACTTTGATTATCTTTTGAAATACTTGGGATATATGTATGATTATATCTTAAATTGCTTGATCTATTCTTCTTGATTGATATCCCAAATGCAAGTCTCGTTTTTGATGTTCTTCAATTCTCTAATTTATGTCCTGTTTATAAATCGGGGCTTGACAAAATAGTATTAGAGCAAGTTCTCTTTATTTTGGTTTGAACCGAGGGCCTCATTGCTTCGAGGCCTCCATTTATTCAATAAGTTGAAAACATCTTTATCCAGCTCCTGCTCTTGCACTCGTACTCGGTGCCGCATCAAGAGAAATAATTTTTGCATACATTGTTGCATTAAAATTTAAGGCACAAGCCTTTCTTTGAAAATGAGGAAATTGGATGCTTATATTGTTGCATATCATATTATAGATCATGAATAGTTTTGTGCACACATTTTTTGCATCGCTTTTATCGAAGATTTTAATGCATAAATAGTTGCATTCCAATTATCAAAATTTTCAATGCATTTCAAGTGTCAAGATTTTTAACGCATAAATTGTTGCATTTTTATGGAAATCTTTCTCATATGCATTATGAATGCTTTAATTATGTTGAGACCTTAGTAGAGAACTTAGAAGCTTTTAGGAAGCATGTTTTAGTTTACCTTGCAGAGACTTAGAATAAGCATGTAATTAGAATATGATCCTTATGCGCAGTAGTTGACCATAGAATTATTACCTTTGTAACTATGTTATTTACGCTATTTAAGTATTTTAGTGCGTGACCTATTATTATGACTTGTATTTTTCCTAACCCTTTGACTCTTTTGACATTAATTTATCGCATATGGCCAAATCGTACTTCGCACATCGCAAGCCCCTGCCCTGCAAAGCTTTCAGAAAAAGAAGGGTCAGCTAATATCGGAGCTATCTAATCTGCTGCAGTGAATCACTCAACCGCTTCCTCACTGATTCCTACAAGTTTTGGGCTGACTCTCATCCTCACGGTGTAACCCGTACTGAAGGACTCTGCCATCTCATGAAACTATTGCCCCCTCAGTGGCAATCGTGGGATCAATCCAACTATGTGGATTTTGTGGAAAATTCCCCCTCTGATGAATCCGACTTGGAAGGGTTTATAACCATTATCCGCCGACAGCGCACCACCCTCAACAACCCTCCGCCCAACCCACAAGCTCATGAAAATGATGGTGGATCCTCCCAAGCTCCAATCGACGTGTCTGACCTAGAGTCTAAAGAAGAAGACCCAGAAGAGGACTCCTCGTTTGGACCCTGTGACAAAGAGTTGGACGCCAGCCACTATCCTGCCTATTCCGATAACGATTTTGTGAACTCTCAAAATTTGGACTTCGATCGCCCAGTGCCAGCGGCGTGGAGTAGAGAATTGAGGGAAAGATTTGGGGATGAGTATTTGGATCCCGAAAAAGAAATACATTCCAATGACGATGAAGAGGAGGGTGGAGAGGAAGAAGGCAAAGATGAGGAGGAAAACGATGAAGGCGAAGAAAACCATCAGGTCATGCCTGAAGAGGAGCATGATGGAATCCCTCCAGTTCCAAATGATTGGATGGCAGTCAACTGGCCTCCTCAATGGCAGCAATACTGGGGTGGGGCGATGATGCGTGGAATGTAGATGATGAAGACCCAGGAATGGATGACGAGGTCGTGACTCCTCCCAAGGAGATAGACAAATCCGATGATGGGATGTTTAGATCGTCTGACGACAACCTTTTACTGCTTCCCTCATCTATTAGTGATGCATATATGTGTGTATTGGTATTGTCAAATTATCGATTGTAATTGTAGGACATGATTTTGTAGGGCGCTTCTTTGGGGCCATTTGTTTAACCTCTTATGTAATAGTTGTTTAGGAACCTATGAAAACTAGTATGCCTCCTTCGGGAGAAGAACTCGATGTTGTATTATTTGGTAGCGGGGATAAGACAAATTTTCCAAGCAGGTATCCCCATTTTTAATGAAAATGCTACTCGCCCACTTTCCGGGCATTCAGATGTATTTTATCGGTGTTGTATTTACATTTCTTGTGTTGCTATTTGATTTTATCCCTATTAATGTGGAAATTAGTATAATCTTGGTTGTTGCCAAGTATCGAAGGGAATAATGTTCCTTAAAAAGCTATTAACCCTAAATTGTGGGAAAACCTACATTTTCAATGTATCATATATTGTTGTTTTGCATGCGATCCTAAAATGGATTTTCTTTACACATTGTGCGTAACTCGGGTTATGAATACCCCCTTAATGATTATTATTTATGCAGAATGCAGCCTAGAGAAGACCCAGCTAGACGCCGAGGCCAAGGAAGAGGCCAACCGCATGTGAATCTGGAAGGACCACATCCGGATCAAGGTGAAGGACCCCATTACAAACCTAATAGGGGGCCACATGATGAGGAAATGGAACCACCTCCTGCTGAACCAAGAAGAATCGGAGAAGTCTTCACCCGACAAAACCCACCGCTACTGGATGGAACTGAAAATCCGCCTAAGGCTAAAACATGAATCAATTCCATGGAAAGAATTTTCAGAATACTCGACTGCACCAACTGGGGATAGGTCCACTGCATCTCTTTCAAGCAGATTGACGAAACTGAGCATTGGTGGGACACTCAGCTGAAGACGCTTACTCCGGAGGACGAAGAATTCCTAACTTGGGATTATTTCAAGGAGGAATCTACACCAGATAAATTCCTTTGACTTATCGAGTCCAGAAGCAAGCGAAATTCCACTGCCAAGTTCAAGGCGAAATATCTGTCACGGAGTATTACCAGATGTTAAACAGTCTGTCAAGGTATGCCCCGGACGCAGTGAACACCAAGAATAAGAAAACCCTTCAATTTATGTCTGGACTGCGAACCGGCATCCAAGCCTATATTGATTGCTTAACTTGTTTGGACTACAATGATGTATTGAAACGTACTCTGAATATTGAAGCAGCACTAAAGAATGGACTACGAGTTGCTCTTTAAACCAACAAACCAGATCCATCGGCTGAGACATAAACAAAAAGGAAGCAAGAAGATGTCCCGCAAGCTTCGGCAGCCGGACAAAAGAGGAATTGGCAAGGTAAACATAATTTTTGCAACAACCAAGCAGAAATTCAAAGAATCTTCCAGAATCAGGAGAACAATCGCCAAGGCCATTTTTCCATCAGATGATGTGGAAGAGATCACCAAGGGGAATGCGCTGCACTTTGTGCAAACTGCTACAACTACGGAAGGGTGGGACCCTACTCATCACAGTATCACCAGGGCAACAACCGGTAAGATTTTTAAAACTAGCGCCAAGGTGACTAAGGCAACACTCAACTGCGCGCTCTACAAGGCCAACAATAGTCCAGAAATCCCCACAACCGCGCCATTCAAGCAAAGCCAATCCAGAAAGTGCCATAGCAGCAACAACAACAACAACTGCCAGCTCAGCAGCCGACACTATGAGGTAAGCCTATGATCTGGAACAACCAAAATAGAAAGAAGATCAGGGAAACCTGACAGGTATGGGATTGTTCAATCAGTCGCTTTTTATTATGCTTTTAGATACTGGAGCATTACATTCATTCGTATCAGAAGACTATGTTCAAAATTTAGGACTTTGTATTGAAAGAACAAAGAATGATCTATGCATAGTGACCTTGACCGGAGGATCAGCTCTTTTGAACCATATCTATTCGAACCTAAAAATCTCTTTCAGAACATGCACATTAAGAGTCAACAGTTTGAACGTCCTATAAATGAGAGACATGGACGTTATACTAGGAATGGATTGGTAAGAAGAGAACCATGCTTCCATCCGATATAAGGACGGGATTGTGTCTTTTAGACGGTCTGAAGAGAACTAGTATACTTACACAGTTTTGAAATGAACGAGGATTCCCCTAATTTCCTCAGTGCAAGCTTTTTGTTTGTCCAGCATAAAAAATAGTCGAGTTGTCCTCGTATACCCAAATGAGGATAACAAGAAGGACATCACTATCAACGACCTAGAAGTTGTAAGGGAATTTGAGGGTGTATTTCCCAATGAATTACCTGGATTGCCACCGGATAGGATATTGGATTTTGTTATTGATCTCGAACCAGGTGCAACTCCTCTCTTAAAAGCCCCATATAGGATAGCCCCTAAGGAACTACAAGAGTTGAAAGTGTAGTTAAGTGAGTTGCTAGATTTGAGATTCATTCGACCCAATGTATCGCCTTGGGGAGCACCTATCATATTTTTGATGAAAAATGATGGATCTATGCATATGTGCATTGATTACAGGGAGTTGAACGAAATCACTTTGAAAAATAAGTATCCATTCCCCAGAATTGATGATCTCTTTGATCAGCTTAAAAGAGCAAAGGTGAAGATTGACCTATGATCCGGATACCATCAGATGAAAATCCGCCAAGAAAATATTCTGACGACTACTTTTCTAAGAAGGTATGGTCACTATAAGTTTTTAGTGATACCTTTTAGATTGACAAGCGTGCCAATAGTATTCATGGATCTTATGAATCGCGTGTTTCATACGTACCTTGATAATTTTGTCCTAGTCTTCATAGATGACATACTTGTCTACTCTAAGAGTGAAGAGGAACATCTAGAACATTTGAGAAAGTCTTGAGAACCCAGTAAAGGGAGAGACTGTATGCCAAATTTAGTAAGTGTGAATTTGGTTGAAAGAAGTGATGTCCCTAGGACACATAGTATCCGCAGAAGGAATTAATGTGGACCCAGCTAAGATACAAGCTGTGAAGGAGTGGCAAGCTTCTAAAACACCGAATGAATTTCAGAGTTTTCTTGGACTGGCCGGATATTATCGCAGATTCATTGATGGATTTTCCAAGATCACCAAACCAATGAAGCAACTCCTAAGGAAAGGAATCAAGTACACGTGGACTAAAGAGTGCGAAGCGAGTTTTCAACACTTGAAGAACTCTTAACCACTGCCCCAGTTTTAGCAGTACCAGAGGCGGATAAAGACTATGAGTTTTATACTGACGCCTCAAGGAATGGTCTAGGTTGTGTTTTGATACAAGAAGGAAAAGTGATTGCATATGCATCATGTCAATTGAGAACCCATGAACTGAATTATCCAACCCATGACCTGGAATCAGGAGCCATTGTCCATGCATTAAAGATTTGAAGGCATCATGTCTAAGGAGCTAAATGTGCGATCTTCACTGACCACAAGAGCCTCAAGTGCTTCTTTGAGAAAAAGGATCTACATATGAGGCAAAGAAGGTGGTTGTAATTAGTGAAGTATTACGACTTGACAGTATGGAAAGCATTACATAAAAGGCAGTATGGAAAGTTACAACCGCTTGACATTAGGGGTGTGCACAGTTCGGCCGAAACCGGCCAAACCAAATTAATTTGGTCGATTTGGCTGGTTCGAGAAAAATGATTGGCCGGGTTGGTTTGAAAAATCTCAAACCGGATGATTTGGTTTGGCCGATGGTTTGAAGGATGAAACCGGCCGTTTTGGCTGGACCGGCCGTATAAATAATATAATTTTAAATATAATAATGATAATAAAATATTATTTGATAGAAAGCTAAAATATCAATTATATTGATATATATGTCCGATGCTTATATTATTTCGAATTGTAACCTTATAAATCAACTTATATTTAATTGTTTCTTGCAAACATAATATTATTTATTTATTACTTATCTCATATTTATAATTAATGACAAGCGAGATATATATATATATATTAGTTTTATTTTGTGTATCATTATTTCATTAATATCTAATAATAAAATTGATATACAAGTTTCATTTATTATCAGTTGAATAATCTTCAAACCGTATAAACCGGCCGAACCAAACTATTTTAATATGGTTTGGCCGGTTTGGTTTGAAATAATTATTTGGCCGATTTGGTTTGTGAAAATCTCAAACCGTACCTATTGGTTTGGCCCGTACTTTGCCCCTTAAACCGGCCAAACCGGACCGTGCACACCCCTACTTGACATTCCAAATTGGAAGCATGATGTGACAGCAACGAATTTTGTGTCAGATTTACCCAAGTCCCGAATAGGAAACACTGCTATTTGGGTAATTGTGGACCATCTAACCTAAAGTGCACATTTTATGCCGATTTATATCACGTATAGATCAGATAAGTTAGCCCAGAATTATGTCAAGGAAATAATTCAGTTACATGAAGTGCCAACATCAATCACATCTGATAGAGATGCAAAGTTCACATCTCGATTTTGGACTAGTTTGCAGAAAGAGCTTGGAATTAGATTGAATTTCAGCATTGTATTTCACCCTCAAACGGATGGTCAAATAGAGGGAACCATACAGACTTTGGAGGATATGCTCAGGACAATTGTTCTCGACCGAGGGGTGAAATGGGAAGCAATTTTGCCATTGATTGAATTCTCTTATGATAATAGTTTCCAAGCCACAATTAGAATAGCTCCATATGAAGTCCTTTGTGGAAAGTAGTGTAGATCCCTTTTGTATTGCGACCTACTCTGGCAAGTGCTCCGGCAAAGTGAATTTTGAGGTAAAAATAGCATTTTTAGGATCCACTTACCTCATTATTTCCACTTCCAGCTCTATTTTTACTATTCTCCATGTTCTAGTAGTGGAAAACGAGTAAAGCAAGTGGTGATCAAGCTTACGAGGTCCTACTAACGTCAAGGAGGTATAAACCAAACTCTTATCTAGCTATTTCTTATGTTTGAGCATGTTTACTAGTTTTGACCTAGAATGAAATAGCATGATATAGGATATATTGAGTTGTGATCATTTTGGATTTATTATGATGAGATTTAGCCCCATTTGAAAATGTTGAGCATATGTCTCGATTCCACCATGTTTTTTATGCTTAGAATATTGTCTAGACTTGTTATACATGTTAGAAAACCATTTGGTGATGTTAGAAATCGATTAGATGAGCCCGGATAAATGTTTGAGCCAAAACTCAATTTTTTGGCCAAAGAGGAAATTCCCTCTATATCGATCGACATTCATGCATGTCGATAGTAGTGTGGCATGTCCGTCGACATACCCTATGTCGGTTGACATACCCCATGTCAGTCGACATGGACACCTCGTTCATATTTTAGTGCATCAACCACTTCTTTCGGTCGACATAAATTCATATCGGTTGACATATTCAATGTCAATTGACATATTCCATTTCAGTCGACACAAATTTGATTTTTGAATAAATATTTATATCGGTTGACACCCTCGATATCGGTCGACATAATTTGTGTATCGGTCAACATCTTTGTTTCGGTTGACATATCCAGTCGATCGTCACACTCTGTATCAGTCGACACAGACCCTTTTTAAAAAATTTCATTTTTCTTTCTTTGATCGATTTGACCTATTTTCAATCCTGGTCGACATCCTCTATATCGAACAATACAGAGATCTATTGTTTTCTTTCTTACTCTCTCTAAAACCTTTTGAATCAAACCAACTTCGATTATTTCATCCGATCTTTCATAACCTAATATTTTCTTGAAGCTAATTATTAAATTGATTACGTCTTATGAGACATTTTGAAACTTATTAATGAGTTCCTATACTCTCAATCAATTACACATCGATTCATAACTGATTACACGATTTCTTTCAAATATTTTCTTTGAAGAAGTGTTCAATCTTTTGACGAAGTCTTTTGCTTGATCAAATTGAATGATGAACTCCATTTCTAGCCTAACATTCAATATGTAATCACGAGACCTTTTGATGAATGTTTGACTTCCTTGTTCATCAAACCAAATAAATAAAATATTATTTTACATTATTTTATCCAATGGTTCAAGACTTGAGAGGTCCATAATTGATCAAGAGTTTAGAATTCAAGGTAAATTAGAAAATGGTGGATGTGTCAAACCTTATCTTTTGAGGACTCATTCATATTCCTTATATTATAGGAAATGGGCAAGGAGAAGATCATCAGCTAGACCGGCCTACTGTCTGATTACACCTACTCAAGGTGTGCTTTTCTTACCCCTATATCATGGGCCAAACTAAAACAAAAATTTTGTTTTATTTTCAAAGCAAAATCAAGCATTAAATGAATGATGTTTTGTTTTAAATTGTTTTGTCATTGCATACTGTTATATATTTGCTATTTGTCCTCTCTATGGGGAAAATCCATTTAGAGAAAAACGTCAAACATATTCAACATGGATGTTGACTCTGCATTTTTTGAATCTTAACGATCGTGACCTGGTAGTAAAAGAGTGTTGGGAAATTATTCCTAAAATATTCCTTAGGATCCTATTGTAAAAGGTTTTGTTGGATCAAACCTTAGTAGATGGTCGATCAATTGTTGAATTCTAGCATAGTCTAGCAACTCTCTTGTAATGTCCTGTATAGGCTAAGTATTGAGTTGTAAAAGATAAGATTGCTAGAAGTATTCCTAGCAGATGAAGAAGACTGCTAAAGGAGTTAGCAGTCAAGTACGAAGAAGGAGATTGCTAAGGCGTTAGCAATCGAATGCCAAAAGAAGAGACTGCTAAGGATTACTACTCAGCAGTCGGAAACAAAGAAGGTTAGCAGAATGCTAGAACAAGTTAGCATTTGCTAAAAGTCAAGTGGTAGCAGAATGCTATGAAGTCAGCATTCACTAGCACATAGCAGATTGCTAAAGGCGTTAGCAATCTGGAATCAAAGGAATCAAGTGCAAATCATAAAGCAATTGCTGAGAAGTCAGCAGTTTGATACATGGTTTAGCAGATTGCTAGGAAGGGTTAGCAGATCAATTTAGCAGATCGTTCCGAAAAGGCTTAGCAAAGCAAGATAGCTAACAACGACTGCTACACTACCGTTCGGACAGACGTACATGCAAAGGACAAAAGCTTTCCCAAAGTAGCTCGGAAAGTACTGTACGATGCCGGAAATGACAGAAAAAGTAGAACCACTCTTGGACAAAAGAACCGTTGTGTCTAACGGGAATGGAGATTCAAAGTTTGAATCTCCAGGTATAAAAGACAAGTCCAGAAATGAGAGACGACTACTGCTTCAATCACTACCTACACTCGAAAACATCCGAAGTGAGAGATTCCTTTGACAAAGCGAACAAGTGAAAAAGTAGTCAGTTGAGAGCACGAGATAAAAAGTGTATTCAAAGTTCTCAACAACCAGGAGTGTCTTCCATTGAATATCTGACACTGCCTTTAAGAGATTCCTTGACTTCGGTTGAGAATCTTCAATCATTGGGATACCTTCCATCCTAGGAAGCATCCAATAGTCATTTCCGAAAGGGATTGACTCTGATGGGCATTAGCCGCAAAACCAGACAAGTTCTGAAGCAAACTACACTTTAGTATACTTTCTTAGTGAAAATATTAGCGTTTCGGCTAAGGAGTGGACGTAGATCTATTGGATCAAAACCACTATAAATATTGTGTGTTCTTACTGGTTTTTTTGGTTATTGTTTATCTTGTGGATTTGAAACCTAGCAATCAAGTTGCTAGTGTAGAACTGTGAAGAAACTCTAATCCTACCTTGAGCTTAAACAACCTTTACAAAGAACTTAAGTGCAAGTGACGTTAAATTATTCCGCTGCAATTCGTTTGTTTCCTCCACTTATTCCAAGCCATCCATTCAGGTGCCGTCGCCCCCCGACCATAATCCCATACTCCCACGGGACCCCGGCGAAGGCCGAAGTCCACAACAAAAGTGTCTGGCGTCCACTGGACAAGCTAATTGTTGAAGACGCCATATATTGCATCCTCAGCAGTGACGCATGAGTAGATGAAATTCTGAAGATGTGTCTCCTGGAACTTATGAAGAGTGAGAGAGACAAACTGTTCCAGTCCGTTATGGCGGAGGCCGGCCATCACCGCCTCTGCTACTCTATGCTCCGACTCATACTCTACATATAAGCCGGATTCGTGAAGGATCTAGTTTCGGAGAATGGAGAGTTCCTGAGGGGAAGACATTTTCAAAGAAGATGGGAAGAAATTTGTCTTGATATTGAAGAAATGAAGAGCGAGGATGTTATGAATAACAGAAGGGAAGTGATGCCAAAGCTTCCTACATAAGGTGCTATTTATAAGTGAAGTAACCCTGTCTTATCCATAACCAATGAGGGGGAACATTCTCCAAAAAGGTCGTGTCAGCACAGTCCCACTCTCTGGGAATTCGATGAGTCACCTAGAGAGAATGATCGCCCAAATATTTAAGGCACGTCAAATCGGAGAAGAAATGACATCGGGTGATCAGAAGGCGAAGGGTTTGGACATTAATTGCTAGATCTTGGATAATAAATCTTGGATGCTAGATATTTTGGAAGCTAGAAGATCCGCTGCTAGCACTTGAATGCTGAGTCCGAGCAATCAGCAGACTCCTATGCTTGCTTAGAATTTCCTACGCTAGCAGACTGTTAAGTCCCAACTCGTAGCAGTCTTCGGCCTGCTAAGGAAAGTTAAAAGGCGGGATGATTTGAATTTCAAATGGGACGTGCATTTATTGCGTGCAGATGGCGGCGACGAACTAGGACTTGACACATCATCAGTACTCGAGTTCCTAGGGACGTGGGTGATCATACAAAATGTCTCCACAAAGCCTAGCCGTTGATTGAAGATGAGGCGGTTCATCCCCAACCGTCAGATCTTCACCCATAAGGTATAAACATTTCACTTACTCAAATATCTCTACTTTCCAGAAATTCAAATCCCTAAATCTTCAAACCTTCAAGCTCTCTGAACATTCCCAAATCTCTCTAAAAATATTTCCTACGTTCTTCTGAATATGGCAGTTAATCCCAAATCCCCCACTCACTCCCATCGTTCCAAACCATCCGTTCACTCCACTTCATCGGATTCATCTACAGAATCCGGTATTCACTCCCGTACTTCCACCATGGTTGTCCATCAGAGATGGGCACCTTAATATACCTGAGTTGTCAAGAAGGAGGATGTGGAAGACAACATTCCTTACGGTCAGTTGGTGACCTTTGCCAGAAATATGGAGTAGTCCAGGTTGTCTACCAACCAGAGGAGGGCTGCATAGGTGATGAAGGACCGCATCTTGTATACTCATCTCGCTACTCGGCAATTTCCAGATTGGTTACTGGAAGCCCTGAACAATGCCGGTGTTATGGAGTATCTTTCAGCAGAACCATTGTGGTGTCATCCCTACATGGTGTCTGAGTTTTATGCTCGCGTGGTCATTGAAGAGTCGACCCAGAAATCGTTCAAGACTTCGGTCTTTGGGACTGTTCTGGAGGTGAGCCCAGCTATTTTGGCGAAGAAGTTCAGTCTTCCGAACAAGGGTGAGCGTGTGGCTACGTACAAGCTCAATGATATAGAGGAGATGAAGAGGCGATGGAAGTTGTGGAAGAAGCCGGAGCTAGTGAAGGATAACAAAGGTGAGCCGATCACTTCAAAGTTGCCACCCCCATCAATCAATTCAAGGAGGACTACAAGCTCCTCGCTGAGCTTGTAATCAAAATGTTCCAGTGTGATGCTGGATCATACTCACAACTGTCCACACATAAATATGCGGTGATAATGGCGATAGTGGACAAGATTGAAGGGAACTGGGCATAGATCTTCTTTGGACGGTGGTTGGAGCACGTTCGGAAGAACGTGACTGTGAAGAAGGAAGGAACATTCTCTTCAAATGTGAACATCGGGCTAAAGATTAGCAAGTTCATCGAAATGTTCTTCCACACGAAGAAGCTTGATGCAGGGGAGAAGCTTCTTCCAACCTATTTCATTCCCCAAACGAAGAAGGCAACATTCCATCCCGATCTCAGATGCCCAAGGATTCTGAAGGGCAAATCAAATGTGGATCCGAAGGCTTCTACTTCGCATGAGGAGCCCCACCCAACAAAATTGATCTTTCCAACATTGCCGCAGGTGCACGTTATGACTCTCGAGGTGATAGCCGCTGCTCAGAAAACTGCTGAGACAGAGTAATGCTTCCAGAACTTGGAAGAGATTGTGAAATTGGGAAATCTGTCAGAAGATCGGATTAATGAGATCATGGCCAAGAAGGAATCAGAACATCAATAACTGGTTTTGGGTGCCATTGCAATTGCAATATCAAAGAGGAAGAGGTCTTATATTACCTCTCCTGAGAAGAAAAAGAGGCAGACACGGCGGAGGCTTGTCCTGACCTCTGAGAAAGAGAAAGAAGAGAAAGCCGCAACAGAGAAGGAGACTGCTGAAGAAAAATTAGACAATACTCCTTCGTCTGCTAGATGCCATGAGGAGCATCTCAAAGGTATAAGAGAGACGAAGATAAAGAGGAAAGCGGAACAAGCAGCGATAGAGAAGAAGACCTTCAAGAAGAAAATGGAGGAGATGAATTTTGAAGCAAGATATAGGAACTTTGAGCTGGCGAAAAAGGCTGCTGGTGAACATGCCGAGACAAAGAAAGCTGCTCGATTGTTGGAGCAGGCAGCACGGGAGGCTTCACACTAAAGAATCGAAGCTGAACAGCAGAAGAAGGGTAAAGTAAAGGAAAGTGGACGGATCACAGTCACCATTCTTAAAGTGGATGCCAGTTGAGCAATCATAACCGATGAGGAAGCCATGACCGTTAAAGAACTTGTTCAACTTTTACAGTCTGGAGCGTTCAGTGCGCCAAAACACTCCAAAGGAAAAAGGTTCAGTTTCATGAACCAAGTGGAGGACCTTGCAGCAGCAGTAGCTCAGATGAGGAGAGGCCACCCAGATTTGAGGAGATGCCGCCCAGAGATAAGGACGTTGGTCCATCAGGAGTAGGGCAGTAGGATGAGGATGAGGCAGAGACTGCTGAGGAACAACATGTTCAGCAGACTGCTAACATTGCTGAAAACCAGGATGCTGAGCAAGTTGCTAGCACCTCAGGAAGGAATGAAAGCACACAAGAAGAGGAGAAGGTCAGCAATGAGACTCCTGCAGAATATGATGATACTTATTCTGAATCTAATTCAGAAGGAGAGTCTGAGGACATATATGATGCACGCACTCTGAGAAAGATTAACAAAGGCGAAGGCAATCAACATCGAGTACCTTTCAATGGATTACCAGGAGCTCGATTCAAATTACGAAGGATATCTCAGTGGTGTGCACCGGTCTAAATCCAAGAGGAGGTAAAAGCTGATTTCTTTCCTTTTTTATCTGAGATTGAAGAATTCGTCATGGAAGAGGTTGAAAGAGACCTAGCCAATGTATTTTATGCTGGGATCGATGAGTCCAACGAGCAAGGGAAGCTTCTAGCCAAAGAGCTTAGGAGATGGAAGAAGTTTGATTACATGATGTTCCAGCTCTATTTTGAAGAACAGATGTTGGTCATTGGTGCTAAAGGAATAAACTTCTAGAGGAATGAAGAGAGATGGGCGAACGATTGGGTTGACCAAGTAGCCGGATCCAAGTAGTACTCTGATAAGTAGGTCATTACTAGGCTGCAGGCGATCCGTGCTCACCGATTATTCTCAAATTCAAAATCATTGCCGCCATCTTCCTTTGCCCCCGACGGTTACTCCGACGCCAGGATCGAACTTTCTAAAAGTCAAGCTAGAGCAGCTACTGAGTATCGTCGTCGGCAAGCAGAATATTAGCGTCTCAAGAAAGAGAGAATGGAAACCCGAAAGGCTACGATGGTTGCTGAGAAAGAGGCTGCTGAACTAAACCGATAAGAAAGATCGATTGTCCAACTCTTGGACATAGACCTCCTAAATACCATCGAAACTACTCAAGTGGAGGAAGCCCATGAAGCAGAGACTGCTCAAATCCTGGATGCTTCTCAAAGAATGATGCTTGAGGAAGAACGAAATATGGATGCTCATGCTCAGATTGCTCATGATGTTGAAGCCGCTCAGATCTCAGAGACCATAGCAACAACACAGCCGAACTAGGAAGAGACCCCCACCGCTGCAGGTCTGGACATGGTGTTAGCATCTACATCTTCTTCATTTGAAGCTACACCAGTAAGGTCCTATGCTTTCCAAACCTATTTGTATTTAGCCATTCACAAAGCAATGCGAGGTGTCGTCTCTTCCTTCAATAACCGAGTTGAGATGGAGAAAGCCGCAATCAAGAAGGAAGTCAATGAGGTTCAGACCGAGGTAATGAATGTCCGCTCAGAGGTTGTCGAGGTCAGAACAAACGTTTCCTCTGTGAAACAGGATGTGAATGATACTAGGGCAGAATTTTTTGAAGCTAATCAGCATTCTAATCTAATTTCCAATCCTTCTCTCCACCTTTTATGCTGCAATCAAAGAGGGGGAAGAGAGGAGACTTGCTGAAGCTGCCCAGAGGAAGATAGAAGAAGAAGCGTTGGCTGCTAAGGAAGAGCAGCGCAGGCTAGCAGTTGAGGAGCTAAGCAGGAAAGATGAGGAACTAAGAAGGGTAGATGAGGAGCTAAAATTTCAAAGGCTGGAAATGGAAAATGAAAGGCTTGCTAAGCAGCTGGAGTTAGATGCTGCTGAGAGGATGGCTAGCAAGGAGTATCTAGAGAAGTTTATGCATCTGGAACTTGGAAAATTTGATGCACTTGATAAGAAGAAGCCTGCTCCCGACTCTTGATTTTACTTTCTTAGCACCCTTCCCTTCTTACCCATTTTTTTGATATTCCTTTTCTTTTGTAAATTGTAATGCTCATATCAAATGAATGAAAATGGAATCAGACTTGGACAATTCCATATTGTCGATTTCTGAAATTTATTGCGTGCTATAGTTGATATACACTTTAATGTATTCAACGAATTTGCTTTGGATTGGTTGTGAATGTCTGATAATTCATTTGGATGCTAGAATTTCTAGCAGACTCCTTGCAACATTTACGTATATTTTTTTTTTCAAGAGGAGAAATATTCCCAGCACATATTAAGGGGGAATCATGAAAAATCAATCCTGCTAGATCTAAGATGGATAAACTCTAAGTTAGATTGCTAGATTATCATAGTTCTATTTAGAAAAATTCTTGTAAACTCATATATTCTTCCTCTTAGATTCAGCAAAATGATAGTAAGCTTTGATCGCACCAAAAAGGGGGAAATTGTTGGGAAATTATTCCTTAGGATCCTATTGTAAAAGGTTTTGTTGGATCAGACCTTAGTAGATGGTCGATCAATTGCTGAATTCTAGCATAGTCTAGCAACTCTCTTGTAATGTCCTGTATAGGCTAAGTATTGAGTTGTAATAGATTAGAGATTGCTAGAAGTATTCCTAGCAGATGAAGAAGACTGCTAAAGGAGTTAGCAGTCAAGTATGAAGAAGGAGATTGCTAAGGCGTTAGCAATCGAATGCCAAAAGAAGAGACTGCTCAACAGTCGGAAACATAGAAGGTTAGCAGAATGCTAGAAGAAGTTAGCATTTGCGAAAAGACAAGTGGTAGTAGAATGCTAAGAAGTCAGCATTCGCTAGCACATAGCAGATTGCTAAAGGCAGAATAAAAGGAATCAAGTGCTAAACATAAAGCAACTGCTGAGAAGTCAGCAGTCTGATACATGGTTTAGCAGATTTCTAGGAAGGGTTAGCAGATTGTTCCGAAAAGGCATAGCAAAGCAAGATAGCTAACAACGACTGCTACACTACCGTTCAGATAGACGTACACGAAAAGGACAAAAGCTTTCCCGAAGTAGTTCGGAAAGTACTGTACGACGCCGGAAAGGACAGAAAAAGTAGAACCACTCTGGGACTAAGGCACCGTTGTGTCTAACGGGTATGGAGATTCAATGTTTGAATCTCCAGGTATAAAAGACAAGTCCAGAAGTGAGAGATGACTACAGCTTCAATCACTACCTACACTCAAAAACATCCGAAGTGAGAGATTTCTTTGACAAAGCGAACAAGTGAAAAAGTAGTCAGTTGAGAGCACGAGATAAAAAGTGTATTAAAAGTTCTCAACAATCAGGAGTGTCTTCCATTGAATATCTGACACTGCCTTTAGAGATTCCTCGACTTCGGTTGAGAATCTTCAATCATTGGGATACCTTCCATCCTAGGAAGCATCCAATAGTCATTTCCGAAAGGGATTGACTCTGACGGGCATTAGCCGCAAAACTAGACAAGTTTTGAAGCATACTATAAAAGCTTCCCCAACAGCGAATGGCAAGTTTCACGAAGGTTCAGCCCTTGACTTGGCCGTAGCTGTGGACTGAGAAGAACGAAGTAACGGAGGATAGCTTTGTTGTGGCCGGTTCAAAAGTTCACCGCCTACAGCAAGTGTTCGGCGATTCCTTCTATTTCATATACTTTCTTAGGGAAAATCTTAGCGTTTTGGCTAAGGAGTGGACGTAGATCTATTGGATCGAACCACTATAAATGTTGTATGTTCTTACTGTTTTATTGGTTATTGTTTATTGTGTGGATTTGAAACATAGCAATGAAGTTGGTAGTGTATAACTGTGAAGAAACTCTAATCCTACCTTGAGCTTAAACAACCTTTACAAAGAACTTAAGTGCAAGTGACATTAAATTATTCCGCTGCAATTCGTGTGTGTTGTTTATTTCCACCACGACGACTCTGATATTTGAGGACCAACAAAGAGATACCACAGAGTAGTGCACTATGATGATAACATGTTAGGGGTCGTGCCCTACTCGTTCGAGCATCGTGACTGTGGTAGGAGGCCACCTCCCAGTCACATATTTGTTTATAGATAGTTTAACTGTTGTAAAAGAGCATGCACATTCTCATAAATTATTTTAGTGCGATGGAAGGTTTTCAAAGTAAAAACCCCATGTGCAAACCAACGTAAAAAGGCTTGACAAAATTATATAAGTATGTTTTTGGGCATGTGTCCACTAAGTACAATTTGTAGTTAGCCCCTTGCATTATTTCTAAAATGTAAATGATAAAAGAAGCTTTGGAGCAACGTACGAGGTAGCAGTCGGAGTGGAGCCCAAGACTTCCTTTTGTAATAGTTAGATTTTGTAGTATGTATCTTCTTATACATACTTCTTTGATAACTTTCCGCTGCTTAAACTTTTAATTTTTTTATTAGACTTTTGAAGTATTTACACTCTGAATGTTTGATCACTCGAGAAGCCAAGATCCCTTCTCGAGGAGGCACTTTGATTATCTTTTGAAATACTTGGGATATGTGTAATTATTATATCTTGAATTGCTTGATCTATTCTTCTTGATTGATATCCAAAATGCATGTCTCGTTCCCGGTATGCTTCAATTCTTTGATTTATGTTTTGTTTATAAATTGGGGCGTGACATTCATATTCTAATTGTTATCATAATCAATTAAAAAAATATCTTGTACAAAACTGAAATAAAAAATTGATTATATAAAATTTCAAATAATAAAAAATTTAATATAGTAAACAAGTAACAGAGGATGAACGCAGCATCTTTTGGCAAAATAAAATTAATTATATAAATATAGTATCTAAATAAATAAAATAAAAAGGATTATTTTACAAAATTATTTAACGGTTGCGTTTCTGCAATTCCAAACGTAAAACATGCGTTTGTGGTGAGGAGATAAGAGGGAATCCAAAACTCACTTTGAGTTTGTTTTTGCAGTAGGGTTGGAACTAATATACAGCAAAATATAGATTTAAATGTTGGTATGAAGTGGAGTTGGAGTGCTTTTAAAGAATGAAATTAGTGTGATACAAAAAAGAGATGAGGATGATGGTATCTAAGTTTTGATAGGAAAGAATAGGTGGAATTGGGAGAAGTAAGGGAATTTATCTAGTAGTTGTTATGTAGAGAAAATAATTTACTAATATCGATTTTCTTTTTTCTTTTTTTTTAATTACAGCATGCACACACACACACATATATATATATATATATATATATATATATATATGAACCACCTCCCAGATAAGAGATGAGAACTTCATATCTGTCATCCAAATTTCATTTTTTATGGCTCAGATTTAATAAGGTATTTGTTGTCTTTTAATTTATTAATTCTATTTAATAATTTATTAGGGTGTTTTAGGCATTGTAATTTTAGGATATATTGAATATATAACTACTTCCTATTTTTTCGTTTTTTTTTGTTTAACCGTCCTTTCTTTTTTTTTTTAATATTTTTGTTAAGATTTTGATACTAGGTATATAATTCATCGTTTTTTTAAATTAATTCGAGTATTTCATATTTTTGTTTCTTATTCGTTTTCATCATTTCATCTAATATGTCATATTCGTTTCTCATCGTCTTTGAAGTTTGAATCTGAAGTTTCATCACTTTATTTCATGGAGAATTTTGACGACTGTTAGTGTAGTGTTGTTTTTTTTGTTTGTTTGTATAATGGTTGTTGAAGTTTTGTTAATTCATGTCATGGAGTTGTTTGTTGATGATACTGTTAATATTTCGTTTATTCATGTAATGGTTTTTTTTTTCATCACTTCAATTCATGGAGTTTCGTTATTTTATGTCATGGTTGTGTTTTTAAATTTGTTGATGAAGTTTCGTTAGTTTTTTTTTGTTTTATTCACGTTGACTATTAAACCTCAAGTACTGTTTATGGTTTGGGTATTTTAATATGTAAAATTTTATTGAAACTTAATTGCAATTATTATGCCTTTAAAAATGCAGTATTAGGTTATAATAATTACAGATGTTCTTATTAATATATATTTTTTTATAATGTATGCATGTACGTTTTTTTTAGATAAATTTGTCTGTTTATGTTAATGTTATTTTTTCGGTTTTTAATACGTTTTAAAATAGCCGTAATTAATTGCATTTATTTTGCCTGTAATGTTGCAGTTATAAGGTATTATATATGCATTATTCTTTTTTATATAAATGTTTTAAAAAAATTTGGGAATTTTGGATGCTTGCATGTTGTTGTTTGAATCTTTTTTTTCAATGTTAGTGTTATGTAACTATGTTTTGTTGTGAATTCTATTATACGTTTTATTTTATATTAGTTTTGGTTGACGTTTGTGTATATTCATTTTTTAGAATTTATTATTTGCATATAATTGGCTTTTAATAGTGCAGTTGTATGAGATAAAATTAATATTCATTGTCTTTTTTAAAAATATTTTGTAGTGGTTATTACTCCGGTATGTGATGCATCTGTCAAACCGTTTGTTGGCCAAGTATTCAGAACTTTAGAAGAAGGCGTGAATTTTTATCGAGAGTATGCGAAACTGGTTGGATTTGATACTTGTTTATCTAGCTCGAAGAAGGTCAATGATGTTTTAACATGGAGGTATGTTGTTTGCAACCATGAGGGAGATAAGTTTGTTGCTACTGATACTGATATGTTAGGATTAGAACTTTCTAATTCTAAGGTGAGAAGGAGAATTTCTTCAAGGTGTTGGTGTAATGCTAGGGTGGTTTTTAAATATGTGGCTTATTTGGGATATGTTGTTCATGCATTTGTGGAAGAACATAATCATGATTTGGTTGATGTTTCACATAGAGAGTTTATGAATGTTAATCGTAACATTGACATTGTTCACCAGAGGTTTATTCTAGATTGTGTTGCGTCTAATATTGGCCCTACTGCATCACACCATTTGTTATCGGAAATAATGGGCGGGACTGATTTTGTTGGATGTTCTGTACTTGAGGTTCGAAATTTTCCAAGAGATATGAAGGCAGGCATTTGTTGATGGTTGTGATGCTCAGATGCTGTTGAATGATTTGAAAAAATAAAAGAAAGTGTTATGTGAAGCTTTTACATATAATTTCGAGGTTGATGCAAAAGATAAGTTGACCAGGCTTTTCTTGTGTCATGTAATTTCTCGACGTAATTTTCAGTGGTCATTCTATTGCCTTTGATACCACATATTCTACCAACAAGTAAGGATTTGTATATTTTTTCGTAGTTAATTATATAAACATTGTAATATGCAGTTTTTAATACATTTTTTGCAGTTTCTAATTTTTTTTCTATAGGTATTCTATGATTTTTGCTCCATTTACTAGGAAAGACAATCATGGAAAGCCGATTACATTTGCTGCCGGTTTGTTGACGAATGAGGATGCAACTTCCTTTGCTTGGTTATTTAAGAATTTTGTGGATTGTATGGGTTCTAGTCCCAAATTAATTATTACGGATCAGGATTTGGGAATGAAAGTTGCTGTTGAAAGAGTATTGACGGGTACGCGTTATTGATGGTGTATGTGACATATAATGCTTACAGTTGCCGATAAGATTTCCAAGGAGCTTAGGGTGGATGAAAATTTCAAAAAAGAACTTAATGCATGTGTGTGGTCTGAGGTGATTGATTCCGATTTTTTTGCTGCAAGTTGGGGAGGTATTATGAGCAGGTATGGTTTGATTGGTGACTCATGGTTTACATCTATGTTTGAAAACAACATATTTTGGGTTCCTGCATATTTCAGGGATTTCCCTCTTAGTGGTTTGCTGAGAACGACTTTGATTTTTGAGTGTGAAAACAACTTTTACAAGAAGTATACTAGGTGCAGGTCAAATTTGCTAGAGTTTTGGATGCAGTTCAACCATGCTTTAGATGCTCAAAGGCATCAGAATGCTAAGTTGAATTATCTAGATAAGTCATTTTTTCCTTGTTTAAATATAGAGAAGCATGCTGCAAGAGTGTATTCTGCAAAAAATTTTCGGAGGGTTCAAGATGAGATTAAAGAATGTTTAAAAAGAGTGGCTCTTCATGAACGTTTGCTTGCTGTTGGTAAAGAGACTTATACGCTTGTTGACGATTTGAATGAGATTTTTACAGTTGTTTATGATGAAGTTGGCGTAGATTATGAATGCAACTGCAAAATGTTTGAAAGGATGGGTTTTTTCTGTAGACATGTCTTTTTTGTTATGAAGAACAAGTTTGTTTCCTTTATTCCGGAGAAGTATTTGCTTGAGAGATGGAAGAAGGTCCATTTGATGAAAAGCTTACATGTCCATGATGCTGAAATTCTGGACCGTTTTGAAACTGTTGATCAACGCAAGAGTTTGACAAATAGTATTACGTCTACTATGTATGGATGGTTGCAGCAGTTTGATGGTGATGTTAATAGACTCTCTGATTTTCTTGCTGCGATTGATCTTGCTGGTAAGAATGTTTCTGGAATGGATAAGGCTGCTGGTGTTGGTGATAAGAGACAGATGTTCTAGAATTTCTATGGAGCTGAAATACCAGAAAAAGTGGATGTTCACCCACCGTACATTGTTAAGACGAAAGGCAGTGGTACTCGCATTATGTCAAATAAAGAGAAGACTATTTTTTCTACGAAGAAACATCTTAGGCTTTGCAGAAAATGTAAGCAAATGGCTACTCATGACTCGCGTAATTGTGATAAGTTTAAGGATGCTGGAAGCAATGTTTAAATTTTTTATATTCTTTTTGGGTTTCGTAGTGGTTAGAACATAACATTAATAATTGTGTATCTTTCTTAGATTTTTGCATGGACTTATATATGAGAAGTTTAAGTTCATTTTATTTAATCCATATCATTTTAGTTTTATAATTTATATTATGATTTTTTCGAGTTGTTGTTTATGTATTTATATATATTGAATTTTTCTAAAAAATGCAGTTAACTCGCCTGTAATAGTGCAGTGATAGTTTTTATCAGTTACAGTTTTAATTGTAATTATTATTATTTGTTATTTTGTACTTGTATATATATTTATTTATAAAACAAATGCAGTTATTTTGCCTGTAAAATTGCAGTGAAAGTTTAATATTGTTACAGTTAATTTTTTTTGGTTTATGTTTTAATATATAAATTTTATGTTTTAAAAAAATGCAGTTAAATCGCCTGTAATATTGCAGTGAAAATTTTAATTGTTACAGTAAAATTATTTATTGTTTACATTTTAATTTATTTATTTTATGTATAAAATTATTGTAGTTAACTCGACCATAATATTGCAGTGAAAGTTTTGAATTCTTACAGTGTTATTTATAATAATTGTTCAGTGTTAATCTTAATTTTTTTTCTTTGTAATTTTTTTTTCATTTATATTGTTGTTCGTGTTTGTGTTATTCATTTTTTATTTTATTTTTTTATTTCATTTTTTATAGTTATTATTGCTTATTATATGCCTAATAATAAAGATTTTGCAGTGCCTATATGTACTAGAATATCACACAATTTACGAAAAACCCAAATCATTTTATATAAATAAAGTACTTTTATCTGTCAAAATGATACTACATGTTCAAATAAACACTAAACTGATATGTCTTCAAAAGATGCAAAAAAAAAAAAGCATGAAATTGTCTATCGATAATACCCAAATGTCTAGCGGAAGGTCTCCACGTACTTTTCCATGTCTAGTTTTTTGTCCTTGCAGTGTTCTTTAAAGAATTCATTGACAACCTTGATGAATTTCTTACCCAATTTGTTTTTCTTTGATCCTATTAATGTTTGGCACATCTCCATTCGTTGAAGTTTCAGCTCGTGCTTCGATCTTTGATGCAGTCCATAGTCCCAGTCATTGGCAGATTCGCCCTTGAATGTTTCCATATGTCGCATGGCAAACACTCCACAGTCGACATGGTTGGTGGATGATCTCCATTTCATTCTCATTCGCTCAATCTTTGCATTGTCCACTACTTCTCCTCTCTCTTGAAGATTCAATCCATTTAGAAGATCAATGAAAAGTTTAACCTACATTTTTTTTAAATATTGTTTTAGTGTAGGTTTTTTTTAATATATTTTATGTAACTATGTAATTAAAAGTTTTTGGACATACCACTCTGTTGGGAATATTGCCATACTTTGCTGCCAATTCTTTTTTTGTTCAGCTGGTTAGAGTTGTCTATGAGGAGTATCTTTCCATCCACCAAGTCGAAACACATCACGTAGTAGTGAAAATGCATGCATATTGGTATGAAAATCTGTTATGTTTTTTCAATAAATTATTCTTTTTTATGAATAAAGTAATTGAATATTGCCAAAGAAATAAATATTACCAGGTCGACTTCTTCGAGTTTGACTTTTAGGTTGTTTTTCAGCTCCAAACCCAAGCAATGCAACATATCTTTATCTGCTTTTTCGTCGGTCCATTGTTTCGGCTGGTCCACAATGGTGAAACTCTGATTGTAATAGCAGGATAAGAATTGTTTAGTCACAATTATAGTAAGTAACACTTTTAATTGTAACATATCTCGTACATATATAATACTAAAAGTACTAATAGTTTAATAAATCTACAATGAATAAGCATATATTTCGCAGTACAGTAACATAAAGGGTGCAGTACTAACTAATCCAACACAACATATTTATTTTTTTCTTAACAATTCACATGACTTATTTTTAACTTACATTATATTCATAAATATGTGTCAGTTTATTGACATAAAATATGCAGTTAATGCAATTAAACTTATTATTATAATGTAAACTATGTTGTATTTTTTGCTTAATTGTAAGTACGTTCTTACACAGGGGTAGGTAGTGAAGTAGAATCTGTAAGGTGCATCCTCATCTCTTTGTTCTTCCTTTGAATTTATGTATGAGCACCATGCATCTACCACACCTAACCTCACAGTTATTGAAGATGCCATTGTTCTCAAATCTTCCATGGTGAGATGAGTACGGGTGTCTTCGTACACATATGCTCCACTGCAAAAAAAATAAATTAATTTATGTATTTAAAATATATTTTATTTGTAGTTTATATTTTCTTACCCGTCTGTCATTTTCTCGTTCATTATCCAATACTAAATGAATCGTGTATCATTCAACATCTTCTTGCTTGGGTTTTTTTGATCCACTACGTATGGTGATGTGACCTTGCTTGACTTCTTTTTCTCCCCAGCCGTTCTTGTTTCAATTATTTTTGTGATTGTGGTTTTCTTTTTTTTTCCCTGCGTATTTCAACATTTCAAATTTCTCAGTTCCTCTATATAATATGTATATTGAAAATAAATATATTTTAAAAGACTATATGCTTTCTATATTCTTAAAATTTTACCTTCACATTTTCTTTCCTTAAGTTGAGCTCTGCAGCTTCTTCATCTTTTTCCAATCCTTCATTCACAATGTTTTCTTCCATTATTGGTTCTTCTGTATCCATGTTATCCACTTCCATTTCCTTCTCTGTAGCTTTTTCATTCTCGACAGGTTCCTTTTCTACCTCTTCAAACTGCATTATCATAAACAAAAAGTTGCAGTATATTTTTTATTAATTTGCAGTAAATGAATAAATAAATTTCTTACCATTTGTGTAAAACCCATGCTGAAATTAGGGAATTCCTGCATTAGCTCCCACGTATTCATCATTTGGTTTAAACATTCTTTCCATTCTGGATTGTCATCCAAGACCGCTTGCAATGAAAGGACTCTGTGATCCTTTGTTGGTTTAGCATCAAAGGTGCCTGGGATCAGGAATTTGGAAGCTTCAAAAGCAACTCTAAACCTCGAATTCAGCATTATGGATTCAGATGCGTTGGTCAATTTTTGTAGTAAAATGGCTATCGAAGATGAAGCATGTTTCATGGTTGAGATAAGATCTGAAATGTATGCATCATCGGTGTCCAATTCTTTTTTCATTCCTTGATCCAATCCAAATTTTTTACTTTCTTCATCTACTGATCCACCCCTCAAAATAACAGTCTCAAAATGGTTGAACTTCTTCATCATTTCATCTGTCACTTGTAAACTAGGCTCCACATAGCCTTTCCCAAATGCCTTGATCTTCCTGATTTCTTCCTTTCGCCTTTCACGTAGCAGTCTGGCAGTCCATGCATGTACAGTTGGGAATACTCGATTCACTTTTCTTTGCAAATGAACCACACGATCAACACATAACATCTGTGATTGAAAAATAAAGCAGTATCTTATTTAAGCAAACTAACTTTAATTAATGCATTGTTTTATGGACAACATATTTGTGTAGTAATTATTGAAAAAAAAGTACTGTAAGTGACATATAAATACATCATAAATATAGAATTATAAATGCATTCTTAATTCATCATATGTAGAAGTATTGTATTGCATTTTAATTTACATGAATCAATTACAAACACAAATTAATTTGCAGTAAAATAAAAGAAATATTGCATAAAAGGCATTGGGATTGTTGCATATAAAGTGAATTTTACATATTATTTTCATAAATTATCATATATAGAAACATGTTTCGAAATTGGACATTGTAAATTAAATGAATATTTAGTATAGATGTTACTTACAATCAGAAAGAGAATAGGTCCAGTGAATTTCCCAGCGGTATTTTCCGTCCATGCCAAGACTGTCCTGATGAGGCAACTTACAACATAGATGCTCCAGTTGTACTCCTTTATTTTCGTAACATCCATCAGGTTTGACATGATTTTTGGTTTGATATATCCATCTGGTTGATTCTCTATGAATACAGATTCAACCATAATCATGAAGTTCACACAAAAAAAAATCTCCACCTTCAGTGTCCCCCAACATTGCTTGCACTACATCAGCACTTTTTATGAGATATTTTGATTTCCCTATTTTTGCTGCCCATTCATCTATCTCCACATTGTCTGCGCTATGTGTCTTTCTCTGAACCATGTTGCCCTCTTTTGGAAAGCCTAATGCTAACCATACATCTTCTTTCGTGATGTGTATCCTCTAATTTTCAGGAGTAATCAAAGAACAAAATGTGCAAGTTTCATGGGTATCTCTTTCACCATCATATTGAGTAATGATGTGAAACCCAATGTGGCAACCGATTGTTTTTTAGTTGTGTTTAATTTTTTAAGTGACTCTACGAATTGCCTGTGACTTGATTGGTATCCTAACTCTAGGAAAGATTTTTCCAATCTTTTTGCTTCTTTAGATTCCGTACTTTTTGCTTTCTTTGCTTTCTTTGGAGACGTTGGCTCCTTTATAGCAGTTCTTTTCCATCCCATTCTTGCATTAATGTATAACTAAACATACAATTAAATTTAATATTCATTGCATCAATCAATGAAATGTTGTTATATCATGAACTAAGTCAAATGAAAAATGTTGCATCAGAAGTACAGAATTGTAGCATAATTAGTGCATATAAAATCATATGAGATGATAAATATAAAACACACTATGTGTAACATTTCAATCAATAAAAAGTTTCAACAGACATTTCCAATATTTTTAATTTTGCATCAAAAATTCTTATTTATTGCATTAATAGTGCATTAATTTCCCATTTTCTTTAATAAAAAGTCATTTGTCATTTCACATAATGACATCTCTAATTATATTGCAGTTAAAGTTATACAAATATGCATAACATTAAAATAAATCCTGCATATAATTCTTAATATGCATAACATTAAAATAAATCCTGCATATAATTCTTACATGTTTAAGATTCTAATACTTTCAAGAATTATACCCAAATATTTTGGAAAGAAATACAGTGAAATGACTCAAATATTGACAGTACAATGACATAATTTGTGCATATATTTTATGTAAACTCATCAGCTAATCAACATCTAATTTGCTATACTTTGACAACAAAACAATAAAAAACACAAAATTAAACTTGAACTACATATATGTAATTGAATATGAATGAGAGATAATGTTACATTTCAATCTCATGAAAGGTGTCAACATGCATTCTAACTCAGAATAATGTTGCATCATAAGTTCACACTTATTGCAGCAATAGTTAATTTTCTTTTTGCTTTTTCCTATATATGTCATCAAATGTCATTCGAGTGATGCAAATCACTAACTATATTGCAGTTTAAGTTTTATAAATATGCATTACAGTTAAATAAAACTTGCATATAATTTTGTCATGTATGACATTCTAATACTTTGAATAATTATACCAAAAAATGATGAAAAAAGGACAGTGGTTTCCCTAAAATTATCACAGTAAAAAGCCCTAATATTTACATTACATTAACTACAAATGATAATTGAAGCGAAAAGTGTACAATTTAAAGTTGAATTTCGTTTTGCCCATACCTGAATTGGCGATGTTGTTAGAGGTCGACTTCAATTTTCCGGTAGTCCAGCAGTCTTCATGTTCGTTGAACCTAAAAAAAAATGAAATCCCAAAAAAAAAATAAAAAGATTAAACATAATGGAAGTGTTGATTGTTCTTAATAGACGGAATTAACATAAACAAACACTAAATCAAACATTTTCATTGTTTTTGAACATTATAACAGTTCTAATGTTAAATTAGATTTCTAGAAATTTTACAGAACGACAATACTCAAAAACATGAAAAGATATGTATATAAATGTGCAATGAATATTTTCCGGTTATCATACTAACCTTCGCCGACGATTTCCACTGCACTTCGGCCGGAGGCGACGCGTGTTTGCGAAGTCACTTAGGTAAAAATTTTAAAGATGGTGGTTGCATTTTCTGAGTGAAAAGTAAATACTCGTTGGATAAAATATCTGAAACTGTAAATGCGGCAACCACCTCCCTCAAAATTTGAAAAAAAAAAAAGACATAGGAAGTTTAAGATTAATGCATAATGACTTAATTACCGTTATATGCAAATTTTTTAAACTATTTATGCATCGAATTTTTTAAAACTAAATTAAATATGAACCGTTAAATAATTAAATAAAAGATCTAGATTCGATCTTATTTCACATCTGGGAGGTGGTTGCTACTATAACGCTCTTGTATATATATATATATATATATATATAGAGAGAGAGAGAGAGAGAGTAGTGATCATATGAGAATAGTTTTTAGTATGAGAAATGAAAATAAATCTCAGCCTTTGATTTTGTGATTTCAACGCTCATGATCTATTTCACTCCCTGTGCAGTTTTCCTCGATTATCCTGCAGTTTTGCAAAATTAAAGTTATTTTTGTAATTTTAGCTTTTTTAAAAAAAATCTGAAATAGTATCTCATTAGATTTTTTATTCCTTTCTTCGCACGATTTGATTTCTTCTTCCTTCTTCCTTCTTTGTTCGATTTGATTAATATTTCTTTTGTCGATCAGATTTTTTTTCTTTGTTTCTAGATTTTGCATTTGTGTTCGGTCTCGACTTTGTTAATTGTCTATGAATATAGTTTAAAAAAATTTGTTTTATTCAGATCGACGTTCATTTTTACTATTAATTTGTGCATCTTTAGTGTTAACTTTGTGCATTCTTGTATCTTACAGGTTCATTTATTCCAAAGTGTGTTGATGAGATGAAGCATTTTAAGGGCTGAGTTTTTATAACTGTTGATGTTGGTATTGAGTTTTATAGAGACTACGCTCGTGTTGCTGCTTTGAAGAAGAAGGTGTTTAATTTTTTAATTCGTATTTATGTAAAAATAAAGTAAATCGGGCTTAAAATGCAGGTTGCTATTTGTGTTTGAGTATTTTTACAGTTTTAGCCTTTAAAGGCTAAAACTGCAGGATATTGGAGCAAAAATATTGCGTTTTTCAATTTGCTGAGAATGAATCCTTTTCGTCGATTTGATGAGATGGACGCGCGAGATCTATTCTTATTTCTCATGGTAACTCCTATTCTCACCTGATCACTACCCCACACACACACACACACATATATATATATATATATATAGACATTAAGGTGGTTCCTGATTTCTAGAGAATTCCTATTGCCACCTCTAATCAACAAAACTACATTAATTAATTATTCTTAGTGTAGATAATAGAATTCTCTAGAGTTTTAATTTTCTACTCAATGCTTCCTCTTCCTCATGCTACTCAATTCCGGATGCTTCTTGATGTTTCTCTTGTGACATTATTTTTCTTTTTTGAATGAGCATTAATATTTAACACTCCAGCTTAAGGCTCATTCGAATGATTTCGAGCTTCTCACGTAATTTTTCAAACCTTGATCTAGGCAACGCCGTCATGAAGATATCTGCTAGTTGATCTTCTGTGGCGATATACTTGAGCTCTATTTGTTTATCATTATTTGCTTCTTGTATAAAATGATATTTCATAGCATTGTGTTTTGTCCTGTTGTGATGTACGGTATTTTTACCATTTCTATCGTCGACTTGTTATCATAGTAGATCTCTGTCGAGTTTTCTTGATGTTCTCCCATATATCCAAGAATTCGTCTTATCCAGATAGCTTGACTTGTCGTTAGTGCTGCTGCAATGTATTCCGCCTCTGCTGAAGATTGCGCCACACAATCCTGCTTTTTAGATGACCATGCAAATATGCTAGAGCAAAGTGAAAATGTGTAACCTGAAGTACTTTTCATGTCGTCAGGTGATCCAGCCCAATCACTATCTGTCAAACCGACCAGTCTTGAGTCTTCATTAGATTTGCACTTAATTCCGTAATCTTTAGTCCCTTGCAAATATCTTAATATTCTCTTTGCAGCTCCATAATGGACTTGCATTAGATTCTACAAAATTCTAGATAGAAGACTTGTTGTGTACATGATATTTGGTCTTGTAGTTGTTAGATATAGTAGACTTCCAATAAGGCTTCTATATGTAGATGCGTTTGCATTTGGCGTACCGTCTTCTTTAGTTAATTTTTCATTTGTGACTTGAGGAATAGCCACGAGTTTACATCTGTTCATCTTGAACCTTTTCAGTAGATTTTATGTGTATTTCTTTTGTGATATAAATATCTCATTTTTTTCTTGACTTACCTTGATACCAAGAAAATAGCGCATTTGCCCAAGGTCAGTCATTTCAAAGGTCTTCATCATATCTTCCTCGAACTCCTTAATCATCTCTTCCTTGTTTCCTGTATAGATAAGATCATCAACATATAGAGAAACAATGAGTCTGTTGTTATTACTTTGGGTCTTCACGTACAATGTTGGCTCAATCTCGCTTATTTTAAATCCTTGACTAGTGAAGTAGTCATCAATTCGACTGTACCTTGCTCGTGGGGCTTGCTTCAATCCATAGAGCACCTCTTTCAATTTTAGAACTTTATTTTCTTGTCCATCAACCACGAACCCTTGAGGTTGTTTGACATAGATTTCTTCTTAAGGGAACCCATTGAGAAATGCTGACTTAGCATCGCGTTGATATATTTTCCATTTCTTCTGGGTTGCTAGTGCGATAAGAGTCCTTATAGTATGGAGGCGAGCAACTGGTGCAAAAATTTTATTGTACTCGATCCCTAGAAGTTGTGAGTACCCTTTAGCAACTAGTCATGCTTTATGTTTCTGAATCGAGCCATCCAGGTTAAGTTTTGTCATGTAGACCCACTTAACTCCAATGACCTCCTTATTGTTTGGTAAATCGACCAACTACCACGTTTTATTTTTTCGATCATCCTGATTTCTTCCTCCATGGCTTTAACCCAATGTTATTGATTCACTACAACTTCAAATCATTCGGGTTCTAGCGTAGCAAAGCTACATATCTCATATATCTCCCTGAGTGATCGTACTTTAATTGGTGGCAAGTCTGAGGAAGAATGTTCATTGCTTGACAGTGATGATTGTTGGTGTATACTGTAAAGCAAACTTTTAAGTGAGCTTTGTCA
>JAPKLW010000010.1:87040-102457 GCA_026898455.1 Plectranthus barbatus | reverse complement strand
ATTGCTGTCCACCCGGTATCCGATCGTGGTTCGTGGGACACAGGCTAGAAGATCTCCAGTGGAATCGATCTTCAGATCTGTAAAGATCTATTAGTAATTCTTGATCTCCTTGATTTAATTTAATTAAACCATGTATGTGTACGTTTGGTAACCAACATCGATCGTGGGGACTATCCGCCTTCACCGGCGTGTTCCTTCAATGATATCTTTTGACTGTCGGGTTGTGCAGTTCTTGGAGGCGTTTGTGTGCTATCTTATTCATCTTCATGGTCTTCTAGTACTTCAATTTGTCTTTGTGGTGTAGGCACCATGATATTCTGATATTCGACTTTTTCTTCTTCCCAATTCCATGCTACATTTTCATAGAGACTATAAATCCTGCATCCTTAATATTGAGAGTTGTAGCCAATGAATATTCCTTTTTCCGATTACTCTTTTAATTTATGTCTCTTTTCTTTTGGGATGTGCACTTAATAGATGCTCCCAAAGAATCATAGATGTTGAGCAGATGGATTTCGTCCAATATGTTATCACAGCTGAGACAGCCTTGAAAATAACTCTGTCAGTGTAGGTTGCAGCTTTGTCGGATAATTTGTCTTGATAACTTGATATGCTGGTACATGCGGTTGCGTATTAATTGGACCACAGTGAGATATATTCTTTTGTCTGACTTCAGAGAATACAATGTCTCGTTTCTTGATTGAGTCTAAACCCTAACGAAGGTATGCACGGGTTGACTATTGCTTTGACTTACCATGGTGGAAAGCCTAAGTAACGTGCTCGTATACCCGCATCTTGGGTAACTGCAATTTGTGTAGTACGCTCTGAGACTGGAGTTAGGTTACCATATCCGAGTAATAGGATGGGGACTTTCCCCGAGGAGCTCAATAATGTTCATCGTGGTAAAGTCCTGCAGCCTGATTAAGTTCAAGCACGAGTGATAAGGTTTGCGTGGTACTGCTCAGGAAAATAAGAAATTAATTAATTGTGTGAAGCATGTCAGAAGCTCCAACTAATTAATGCATGTCCAGTAACCTTAAATATGGGGATTCTCAAGTATATGCAGCCCGTTCTCATAACGTGGTAATAAAGGAGTAGGTCATTATTAATTAAGTGGTGAAAAAGAATAAATACTAATTACTCCCTCTGTCTCATGAAATTAGTCCCATTTTCCATATTTGTCTGTCCCATATAATTGTCCCATTACCAAAAATGGAAAAGTAATCCACTCACACTAATAAATTATTAATTTTTCTAATCTCTATCTCCTTGGTTATTGTGCCGATATGAAATGGGACTAATTTTGTGGGAAAGAGGGAGTAATTAATTATGTCCTGGGTTGTGGAAATGGGAATTAATTAATTCATAGGTCCACTTTATTATTTACATTAAGTCCCAGGTCTGGCTCAAATTATATGCTGAAAGGAGCCCATTAAGGTTTTACCCTAGGTTTATAAATGGTCCATTCTCTCCTCAGATTTCATAAGTCACAACAATTGAAACCCTAGAGAGGAGAGAGAGAGAGGGCGGCGCCTACTGTACTGGGAGGAAGAAATTTGATTCCGTCTCTGCAACACAATCTTGTGGAATCCTCACCAGTAGCAAGATTGAACGCAGACGGAAACCGGCGCAACAGCGGCGACAAGCAGCTGCACGCAACATGCGGTCGTAGGCGATAGCACAGCCACACGGGTAGGCGGTCTGTGATGGCACAGTCACACGAGCAGGCATCCCACGGCAGTAGCCGCGTGATGCAGGCGAAGCGTGAGCGAGTTCGGCCGGTCGGTGGCTGTTGCTGCTGCAGTAATGGTTCGTGATTTTACGACTGGCGCAATTTGTTGTAATCCCTAGGGTTTGTAATTTAGTTCTGGGACCAATTTTCAAATCACAAACCCTAGATCCAAAAAGAGTTGGTTGTTGAGAAAATCAAGGCCCTTGAAGATTTGTGAAGATTTGAAAAGATTTAGAGATTTGTATTCAAATTCAAATTTTGTAATAGATAGGATTTTATTTTTTTTTCGTGTTTTGGGGCCACTAGGAATTTTGTTAGTCTTAATTGCCCTCGTATGATGTGTGATTTATTATTTGCACGATAAGCATGTGTAGATAATAGGAAAACATGCTTTACTGCTTTATTATTTACAGCTTTCAACGACATGCTTATGTGATAAGTTTCTTGTTAGGATTATATTTTGAATTTTTAAAAAGTTTAATTACATGCAAAAATTTGGTAAAATATAATGACATGAAATTATTTATGCGCTCATTTAGAAACCTTATGAGTTTAAAAATACTAAGCAAGATTTTTTAATTAAAATCAGCAGACCTCCACAAAGCGGTCTTCGGTTGTAAGTGTGTCTCTCATCTTAGTAAACGTCTACGAGTGTAGCTTGCAAATTCTTGGAGGTGCATGGGCTGCAGTTGTTAGGATTTCTAGACAAACAATTTAAATTAAGTGAATAGTGGGAGGGTTTTGCGTAAACGTCTACGAGTGTAGCTTGCATATATCTTTTCTCATAAGTATTCTAGGATTGAATTAAATTATACATAACAAAGGCTTTATGGGTCATGCAATATGGGTCTCATACATATGCCAAACTGATCTCTTTTAGCTGGCGTTAAATTAGTGGTTAATTGCTTAAAAGCATCTGAGGATATAATGCAATTGCTGCTTCACTGTTCTTGAGAGATGGCTTGGTCTAAGTTTTTACACTAATTATTAGTTTCATGTGTCTAAGGAATCCTAACATGGTATGAAATTAAAGGTTTGGGGCTAAAAACCCACAGTCTGGTTGATGGTGACATCGTAAACGTCTACGAGTGTAGCTTGCGATGGAACCTTGGGGAAATTAGTGGAAAACATTTGTACTTGATTTATCAAGAGGTTTTCAATGCATTTTTTTAAAATGTTCTACATGTTTGTTCTTATTTATATTCTTTATTTGTTTCAAATATATCTATGTCTATTGTTGATCATATTCTTGCTCTCAATCCCTTAATTGGTCCGAACTTTCTTGAGTGGAGATATTGCATCGAGTATATTCTCTTGTCTAAGCAACATGTATTTGTGCTCACTATGAAACCACTTGCTCCGCGTTACCATAGAGTTTGTAGATGTGAGAAGAAATTCTATGACAGATGGGTGACATCTGAAGATTTTATTTACATGTTGATCTCGGATAACCTGTATTTAGAATTGAAGCTCATGTATGTGGGCTATTGTAGCACAATTGAGATTTGTAAAGACTTGGTGGCTAGGTATGGCAAAGTGGAATAAACTATCAGCTGCGATATTGTGAACGATCTTGTTTGCAAGAGAATGGCTGATGGTAGTTCGGTGACATTACATGTGATGATGATGGATAACACCATGAATCGGTTCACACGTAGAGGTAGATGTTTCAGCAATCAGACCAAGATCGATATAATCCTAAACCCATTATCGCTTTCATTCTATGACTTTAAGAAGGATGTAGCTAAGAGAAGCGAGTATACTTTGATAAGTTGCTTACTTATCTCTTAGCAGAACAGTCTTTCATACCTTCGTGGGATTTTTAGTTATTAGATTTTGTACATAGTCTAAAAACATTGAAAGATGTGGTCAATGACGGGTACAAAATCTGATTGATCGAAGAATATGTGAAAGGAAGTCAAAGGAAATGAAAAGGGTAGGTGTCACTTCAAGCAAGAACGCATGAAGTAAAGGACAAGGTGGTTCATTTGCATTTGTAACGGAAACATGTTTAGCATCTATTTCTACTCATTCATGGGTAGTGAATACTGGAGCTACTGGTCATGTTTGTTACACTTTGCAGGGGTTCACACCAAGGAAAGTGCTGAAGAATGACAAGGTTACCATCACAATGGGAAATGCAGCGTGAGTGAGTGCACTAGCCATTGGAGATTTCACATTGTACTTTGATGTTTTTGGTTTGATTTTGAGAGATGTTTTCTATGTGCAAGATTTTCGGCAGAACCTTATTTAAGTGTCCAAACTTATTGTTGATGGATTTTCAGTTCTTTTTTATAGTGGTGTTTCCATCATTGATAATAATGTTGTTATCTGTCGTGGAATGCTAAATAACTCTCTCTATGTCATTAACTATCATCATAAGTCTTCTACAAATGTTGCTTGTAATTCATCTGATATTGATCATCCTAGAAAGAGAAAGTTTACTTCTTATGACGAGGATCTTACATATCTCTGGCACTTAAGACTGGGTCACATCAACTTGAAGCGAATTCAGCGACTTGCAGATGACGGTACATTAAACTTAGTCTGATCTGTACCTTATAAAGTCTTTGAATCTTGCATTGAGGGACAGATGTCTTCTAGGCCATTTAATGTTCGTTTTTGTATATAGAAAGCATATAAGCAATAAGTATACATTCAACGGTATTTCCTATATGTTAACAAACTTACATGCGAGTAACAACAGTATCCTCTTATCTCACCGATAGGGACGATCATAATGCGTGTTGTAGATCGAGTGATAAGGTTTGAGTGGTACTGCTCAGGAAAATAAGATATTAATTAATTATAGATATAGCTTGTCAGAAGCTCCGATTAATTAATGAATTTCTAGTAACCTTAAATATGGGGATTCTCAAGTAAATGCAGCCCGTTCTCATAACGTGGTAATAAAGGGGTAGGTCACTATTAATTCTGTGGTGAAAAAAATTAATATTAATTAATCAATTGTGTCCTGGGTTGTGGACATGGAAATTAATTAATTCATAGGCCCACTTTATTATTTGCATTATGTCCCAGGTCTGGCCCTAATTAAATATGCTGAATGGAGCCCAGTAGTCCATTAGGGTTAAAACCCTAGGTCTATAAATAGATAGTTCTCTCTCTAAGGTTGTATCACAATTCAAATCTGTCAAAACCCGAGAGAGAGAGAAGAGAGGGCGGCGCCTCGAGTGTGTTTGGGAGTCTTAGTTTTGACTCGTGCTTACACATCACAGTCCTGTGGAATCCTCACCCGTAGCAGGATTGAACAGCATTGGGATACAGATCTGTAGGCCTAATCTGGAGAACAAATTCATCTTTCTTTCTTTTCTATTGAATTAAATGTAGAAATTAGATTTTTTAATTTCTATTTCTGCAGATTTAATTGTATCGCGTGGTTGAATTAAGGGATTGGAATTCAAACGCGAAAGATCGGATCTGAGACTATGGAGTTAAGGTAAACTCGAGAAATCCACTGCATTAAATTCATAGGAGCATGCTAGGTACATCGTATGTTTATTGTTCTCAACATCCATGAAACGATCTGATTCATTTGGATTTGGTGATTCGGTTCGCCGGTAAATCCCTACAATTAGTATCAGAGCTGAGGTTTGTTTTCATGACTCTTTTGGATGAGCAATTTCGATTATGCATGTATGGATTTTCAATTGCAGTAGATGTTTGGTTTTTGTTCCTCATGGCAACTCGTTCGATTTAATATGTGGTAGTTTATCTGTGTTTAGATTAAATCGTGTTTTGTAAATCATGAGAAAATTCGTGATTAGATTTTATAGGGAAAATTGTAATAGTATAGCTATTATAATTTTATTTTCAAATCTGTAATTTGGACGGATCGAAGAACGAAGACAGAGACCGGCGAGGAGACGACTGGTGCACAGCGCCGGCAGGAGGCCGTGCGCGACGTGCAGCCGTGGCGGAGAAGTGCACAACAGCGGCCTGCGCGCGATGTGCGGTCGTGGGGCGATGCAGCCGCGCGACATGGTGCCTGCCCCAGCGGCGGCCGCGTGAGCAGGCGGCATCAGCAGCTACAAACGGCAGTGACCACAGGACAACGACAAGCGCACGTGCAACGCGCAGGCAGTCGGGCGGTGGTGGCAACGTCGCGGCAGCGTCTGGCGGCAGCGGTGGCTGTTGGCCGGCGGTTGCTACTGCCGCGTCGGTAGGGTTTAAGGTTTGACGGCTGGTGCAATTCGGTTGTAAACCCTAGGGTTTGCTGTTGGATTGTGGGACCAATTTTCAAATCTCAAAACCCTAAATCCAAAAAGATTTGGTGGTTGACGATATCAAGGCCCGGGAAGATTTGAAGACGATTTGGAGTCCAAATTTTGAATTTCAAATTTTAAGTTTTGTAATAGATAGGATTATTTTATTTTTCCTATTTCATGGGTCCACGAGGAATTTTTTGTTTGTCTTAATTGCCTCGTATGATATGTGATTTATTAATTGCGTAATAAGCATGTGTAGATAATAGGAAAGCATGTTTTACAGCTTTATTATTTACAGCTTTAAATAGCATGCTTATGTGATTAATTTCTTGTTGGATTATATTTTGAATTTTTGGGCTTGTTTTATTACATGAAAAAATTTGGAAAAATATAATGACAAGAAGTTATCTGTGTGTGCATTTAAGAAACCTTTTGAATATAAAATACTAAGCGGATTTTTTAATTAAAATCAGTAGACCTCCACAAAGTGGTCCTAGGATGTAAGTGTATCTCCCGTCTTAGTAAACGTCTACGAGTGTAGCTTGCTAATTCCTTGAGGTGCATGGGCTGTAGTTGTTGGGATTTCTAGACAATCAATTTAAATCATGTGAATAGTGGGAGGGTTTTGCGTAAACGTCTGCGAGTGTAGCTTGCGTAATTCTTTCTCATAAGTATTATTGGATTGATTTAAATTTTAGATAACAAAGGCTTTGAGGGTCGTGCGGTATGGCTACGTGCCAAGCCAAACTGTCTCTTTTGGCTGGAGTTAAATTTGTGGTCAAGTGCTTAGAGGCATCTTAGAATATAATGCAGTTGCTGCTTCCTTGTTCTTAAGAGATGGCTTGGTCTAAGGTTTTACACTAATTATTAGTTTCATGTGTCTAAGGATTCTTTACGTGATATGAAATTAAAGGATTTTGGGCTTAAAACCCGCAGTCTGGTTGAGGGTGACATCGTAAACGTCTACGAGTGTAGCTTGCGGTGGGAACTCTTGGGCTATTAGTGGAAAACATTTGTATTCAATTTATCAAGAGGTTCTCAATGCATTTGTTTTCGAATGTTCTACATGTATGTTCTTATTAAGATTATTTATTTGTTTCAGATATGCCTATGTCTACTATTGATCATATTATTGCTTTCAATCATTTAACTGGTCCAAACTTTCCTAAATGGAGTTTTTGCATCAAACACATCCTATATCTCAAAAATCAAGCATATGTTCTTATCATGGATCCACTGGTGCCTGGCTATGATGAAGTTTGCGAATTTGAGCTTGAGTTTTATGATAGATGGGAAGAAGCCGATGATTTCGCCTATTGGCTTATCATGGCTGGTCTATCTATAGAATTAAAGCACAAGTATGAGTACTTCAATAGGGCTGGAGAGATCTGGAAGGATCTCTTGACGGCTTATGTCAATGTGGGGCGGACTATTAACTATAGACTTGTGCATGATCTTGTGTGCAAGAAAATGGTTGAGGATAGTTTGGTGACAGCGCACATGATGTCTATGATTGATCTCATGAGACAGTTAATTGTGCGGGGAGGTAATATTAGCGCGCAAGGCGAGATTGATATCATCCTGAATTCTCTTCCGGAATCTTACCATGATTTCAAGGAAATTACTATTGCAAGTGGAGAGTATGCTCTGCATGAGTTGCTTGAGGATCTTGTAGTGGAGCAATCTTCCATGCGAGCACGGAAACCTGCTCCGACAGTTTCCAGTACCAGTTCGACAGCCTCTAAGGTTGGAGAGGATGGTGCTGAAAGCAAGCTCAAAAAAGCAGGCAGTGAAAGCAAATCTAGGAAGGTGAAGAGACTAAAGGTCACTCTAAGGAAATAAAGGTGTGGTGGGTGCGGGAAGGTGACTTGTCTGAATGCTAAAGGACAAGGTACGTCATTTGCATTTGTAACAGAAACATGTTTAGCATCTGTTTCTACTCATTCGTGGGTAGTGGATATTGGAGCTACTGACCATGTATGTTACACTTTGCAGGGATTCACACCAAGGAGGGTGCTAAAGAATGACAAAGTTACTATCTCAATGGGGAATGCAGCACAAGTGAGTACAGCTGCCATTGGAGATGTCACCTTGTACTTTGATGATTCTGTTTTAACTTTCAGAGATGTTTTGTATGTGCCGGATTTTTGGCGGAACCTTATTTCAGTTTCCAAACTTTATGTTGATGGATATTCAGTTATTTTTTATAGTGGTGTTTCTATCATTTGTAATAACGTTGTTATCTGTCGTAGAATGCTGAATAACTCTCTCTATGTTATTAACTGTCATCATAAGACTTCCGCAAGCATTGCATGTAATTCATCTGTAATTGATAATCCTAGAAAGAGAAAGTTTATTTCTTCTGATGAGGATCTTACATATCTCTGGCACTTGAGACTGGGTCACATCAACTTGAAGTGGATTCACCGACTTGTAGATGATGGTACATAGGACTCAGTCCGGCATGTACCTTATCAAGTCTGCGAATCCAACATCGAGGGAAAGATATGTTCTAGGCTTTTTAACGATAGTTAGTCTCGAGCAGAGGATGTGTTGGAATTGATCTATTTTGACTTATGTGGGCCCATGTCCACACAGGCTCGTGGAGGGTATGAGTATTTTGTCACTTTCATTGACGATTACTTGAGATATGGATACGTTTACCTGCTTTGCTACAATTTTGAATGCTTTGAGAAATTCAAAGAGTTCAAGGCTGAGGTAGAAAAGAAGGTCCGGAAAACTTTCAAGTCGTTGCGATCTGACCGCGGTGGCGAATACCTCGAGAACGAGTTCCTACAATATTTGTCAGATCATGGGATTACATCCCAATGGACTGCACCGGGTACTCCGCAGCAAAATGGTGTTACCGAAAGAAGAAATAGAACTCTTTTGGAGATGGTAAGATCAATGATGAGTTATGCAAGCTTACCCATTTTGTTTGGGGGTACGCATTGGAAACAATGGCTTACATCTTAAACTTGGTGACTTCTAAATCAGTTCCTAAGACACCCTGTGAGCTCTTCCTTGGGTGCAAACCTAGTTTATGCAAGTTTAGAGTATGGGATTGTCCGACACACCTGCTGACGAAGGAACCTGATAAGTTTGAAAGTAGAACTAAGTTAATGCTGTTTATAGGGTATCCTAGGCAAACAAAAGGTGGTAACTTTAACTCTCCTGAGAGTCTGAGAATCATTGTTAGCACCAATGCTAGATTCTTGGAAGACGAGTACGTGAGAAACCACAAGACAAGGAGTGATATAGTTCTTCAAGAAATTGAAGATGAGAATGCGATTCCAAGGGAAGGGGAACGTGCGAATGTGGGTGCACCTGTGTGAGGTACAACACCACCGGCATATGCTTTAGTGCAAGGTGCTGAACCAGAAGTTGTAGCAACAACTATTGACACGGCAACGATGCCTCATCGCAGTGGGAGAGTTATTTTCCAGCCAGAAAGGTACATGTTCGTGGGTGAGTCTTCGGACTTGAGCCCTAAAGACAGACATGAGGACTCTAACCCACTGATTTACGAAGAGGCAGTGCAGGACAAGGATGTTGCGAAATGGCGCATCGCCATGGATTCTGAAATAGAATCCATAACTGTTATGGATGTATACCAGAAAGTTGTACTGCCTGATGGCTTTAGGGCCATAGGGTGCAAGTGGGTATATAAGCGAAAGAAGGGAGCGGATGGAGAAATTACGGCTTTCAAAGCGAGGCTGGTAGCAAAGGGTCATAGTCAGAAAGAGGGCATAGACTATGATGAAACCTTTTCACCCGTAGCTATGCTCAAATCCATCCGGATACTTCTTGCCATATGATCGCTGAATTATTTAACAAGCGACTTAGCAAAGCTAACAATATAGCGGCAAATAAAATTATCGAATCCCAGGGAAAAGAAGTAACGAAAAATCCTAAGTACTAAAACATTAGTTCTCAAAACTCTGGTTAGGGAAAATCAAATTTTGGGTTGTGATTAGTTTGAAAATCTCAATACTTGCTAATTTAAATTAAGATAGAAAACTAAATTACTTTTGAGGAAAACGATTGTGAGAGTACAGATTCTAGGGACATCTACCTATCAAGTATGACATGGATGAATGAATTGATTATTTCCCAATTTAATTCCTCTTCGTAGTGAAACATCAGAAAGGTATTATGAACTTCTTTGTTGGACAATTCCTAAAGTAGATTAGTTAATTACCTAACTCCGCTCGGTCTCAAGATAAATTAACTAACTCCAAAGATCTACAGATTTATCCCTACAATCAATCTCCTTCAGTTATGACAAGAAATCAGATTATATTGTGAAAATCTGTTTCCATTGAAAACCATTACAGTTACATCTCAAGTAATCCTAAGATGTGGCCAACAAACTCAAGATTATGAATAAACACAGATTTCACAAACAACGAAGGGAAAGGGAAAATAATTCAATTAATCAAAACATGCATACATAGATAGTTAGAAACCCTAGAATCTGAGGAAGAAATTAGTTACACATATTCATAGTAATATTCATCATGGAAAAATAAAACCTGAATTGCATAAAAACTTGGGTCTGATTGTCTTCCCACAAAACTTTGTCTTCAAACATAAACTCTAAAAAACCTTGGAAATCTTCTAAAAATCTTCAATACTAAAATCTCTTAATTGCTCTAATGATTTCCACCCTTAAAAAAGAATTTACACATGGCTATTTATAATAGTGAAGGATGTATCAAACAGTATCTTGGATTAGATATGTCTTTATTTTCAAAGGAGACTTAGATTAGGAATTTTGCATGCGCGTCGACCGTGGGAGAATAGCATCGATGGATGCTGATGAAACACCCCCGTCGATTGACGTGGAATGGCGTCGATCGACGTGGGCTTTGTTGCTTTCGTCAACCTTCTCCTTCTCCTTCGCCGATCGCTTCTTCTCCAATTTCCTCGTCGATCGACGAGGAATCCCCGTCGATCGACGTGGACCTAAAACTGAGAATCCGACTCTTCACTGTTTTCGACCAAAAACATGCATGATTCATCAAACACGACATTACAAGTACAAAATCCAATTCATACACGAAAAAGACACTAAAAACAATCTGAACATCACACAATTAGTCAAAGGACAATCAGATAAGTTGGTGAAAATCCTAACTTATCAACTCCCCCAAACTTAAACCATTGATCGTCCTCAATCAATTCACAGAAAAGAAATCTAATCAAATGCAGATACAAGTGTGCAATGCCTCACAAGCTTCTTTTGCAATCTAAGTATCACTTATTCACATAAATTATGCAATCCGAACAAATTCTCATTGTTAAATTATTGAGGAGGAACCTCACCGGGCAGTGTTTGCACTCATCGCTCAATCAAGTAAAGGGCTTGAAATTCACTCATTCAAAGTTTTAGTTCACCTCACCATAGGTTTGACAAATTTCTCATATCTCCACTGCTTGTTAGTGTGCTTTTTCAGGGAATCAGAAAGGTCTTGATTTGGTTGTAATGTGGCTTACCTAAAAGGTAGGATATTTTTGGCTAAATGACTCAAAATATTACATTCAAACACCAAGTCTTTAGCATATCTTGCCCACATGATTTTTGTTCTTTTTACACACATTCTTGTTCCTTCTCTTTTGTAATTTTCAGGGTTCTAACTTTATTTTGACTTTTGTGAACTACACATATGAAGTTTTTCTTCTCAAATTTTCTTTTTCTCTTCTCTTTTCATTCTTTTTCTCCAATGTTCACTTTTTTTCTTAATTTACCCACAGGAACCCCTATTTTTGCACACAACCTCACATCACAATCCCACAATTCACACCATCCTATTAACCATAATTTCTTGTTCATCAACCCTCCTAATCAAAGAAAGAAAATTTTTCAAGGCTCAAAGGGGCTACAAGTGGAAATTAAAGGTTAGTGTATGGGAGATGGGCTACAAAAGAACATGCCTAAAATCATTTTCACCCTATCACCACACTTAATGCAACCTCAAGAGAGAAATTCGTCAAATTCTAGGAAGTAAATCTAATAACCTTGTCACTCATCAAACGAAAAGATGGCACAAATTTCTCACAGGGTAGAAATTTTCGTTACTCCTCAATAATTACCCAAATTCCAAACAGTTATCATGCAAAAATTTATATTTCAAAGATCAACTTATCAAGCAAAATAGCTCCTATCATCAGCTGCTCTATCACACAGATTATCATTCTTAACTAGCAAATATTTCGATTATCAATCAACAATTTAATTTCAAGGAATGCCCTATGTTCAAAAGCTCCTAAAACAACACTCAAGACTATTCAACTCAGAACAAGTACCACAAATCAAGAGTTCAAAAATACTAATTTTGAGTGAAAAGCCTTGAAGAGAGCAATTGTTCACACTGAAGAAAAAAAACAAGGATGGTGATGGTTCAGAAAAAACAAAAACGAAAAACAAAAACAGAAAAACAACGAAACAACAAAAAATAAAAAAAAATAGAAAATGAAAAAAAAAACAAACGTTTCCCTTTTCCGATCCTCATCCCCCAAACTTGTTTCACTCGAAGGAGTGGACAAGTTTGAAAGTTAGATAAGGAAAAAGAAAACGGTACCTCATTCCTCCTCCGGAGGATCCTCCATCTCAACATCGGGTGATGGCCACACGGGTAGTCGCCGCCGGCGGTCCTGACGCTCTCTCTGGCATTGGAGGTAGACGGAGTCGGGCTCGATGTTCAGGAGGAGGCACTGCATCTGCATGTCGAGGGTGTTGAGCCTCGTGTTCACGTGCTGGCCAAATTCCGCTTGCCGGGTATGCTCCTCGGAATGCACAGCAGCCTGCTGCTGCATGAACTGGTAGATCATCGCTAGATCCACCCCGAAAGTTGAAGACTCTCCCGTGAAGTGGCCGAAAAAATGTCCACCGGTCTGATCGGGAATGTGCCTTTCTCCTCCATCATGTCTCTCATCCTACGGCTCCTCATCCTCAGGCTCGGCTGGTGGAGTCTGTGCCGGTCGTTGATCCGGCCGAGTCAACGGTCGATGACAAAGTCTGGAGGTACCGGGTCCTCCATGTGATCCAACCATGAGCCTTAAATGGGCGAGTGTGCATATCAACCAATTATCACGGAAGTGATAATTAGTGACGTGAGTGAGGTCCCTCTGTGGAAGTGGAAACCTGTCCCTATTGGACATCCGCAGGGACCACCCTGACTCCCGGGGTGAAAGCATCAACATCTTCACCAGAACCCCGGTGCCAAGGCCTCGGTTGTCGTCCTCGAGCGCTTCAATCTGGGTCAAGTCAATGCCCACATGCTCCGCAATCGGGGTGATCAATCCCCCGCTCCAAATGTTGCCTTTGGAGGCCTTGATCTGATGCTTCCAATGGTCCATGACCAACGCAGCGAAGCTGAATTCCTCTCCCGTCAGCATACAGTAGAGGGCATACACCTCCCCAACTCTCACCTTGCCGCTCTCGTGTCTGCCGGTGATGGACACCCCCATGCATCTCTGGAGATACCGGAAGATTGGGTTGTCAATGGAGGAAGCCTTCAAGTTCCCCGAGTCAAATTCCCGCAAATCCTCTTTAGCATCGGCTGCTATTTGTCTCCAGAAGCAGGCAATGTCAAAACTCGGGGGAAGAAAACCGTCTCCCCCTTTTCGGACTCCCCAAATTTCTTTAAGCTTGTCCCTTGGCATCTCGTAGTGCTCGTTCAAAAGCTGGAAGGCTATGGTGGTAGGCTCTGACTCCGGCTGAACCTCATAGACATGGAGTGAGGCCAGAAACTCCAGGACAAGCGATGGGTACGTGGGCCACCGCTCTGTCATCCAGGCACTCCAATCTACTCTCTCCAAGAGAGCCTCAACATCAGCTTGAATTCCTAGCCTTTCCATTGTCGTCGGGCATGGGTAGAGTGTTTGCCGAACGGTGAACTCGTCACTTGAGAGTTTTCTGAAGCGTCTCTCATATACCTAGTTTGCAAATGTTGGGCGAAACTCCATGATGAACTGCAAGGGTACTAGGAACAATGTCAAAACTCATGAATCACTTCACAAAAATTTTCCCAAATATCAATATGACAAAATGTGCAATTATCCACAAAATGTGTCTACACATGCAAAATTGATTCAACATTCACGCAATTCAACTCCTATTCTAGCATATTGCATCCAAATTTGAAAGAATTTTTCCCCTAAGCAACATGACAAGAGCAACACCACCAACAAGAATTATCCCCCAAACTCATGTTCGTCAAATTTAATGAAATCAAAGCAACAAATCCATGGTAAGCAAGTGTATCGACTAAAATGACTAACCATATCGAATAATCATCACGAATAGCAACAAAATCGACAAAAATGCAAAAATGGAAACAAGGGCTCCAAGTTCAATTTCATCAAAAATCATGCTCAAATCCTTCACAACATATGAAATAATCGAAGAAGGAAGGTTTAGGATACATACCGTGGATTGTAGCGTCGAATTTGGAGAGAAAAATTCAAGGAGGGTTTTTGGAGAGGAGAGAAAATTGTGCGTGTGTGTTTGTGAGGGAAAGAATGAGGATTTTGGGTTTTAAACCCGTCTCTGTCCAGCTCTGAATCGTTTGTGTCGATCGACGAGGCACCCCCATCGATCAATGTGGCCAAAATTTCCTCGTCAACTGACGAAGATCAGAAACACACGTCGATCGATGCCAAAAAGCAGCGATCGATGTGGCCCTGACAGATGACTGGACTCGACAAAATTCAAAAAATTCTGAAAATACGAAACTCAAATGACTCGACTCGACTGAATTTAAAATAACAGAAATAAAGAAAGCAATAAACTGTTGGGTTACCTCCCAACCAGTGCTTGGTTTTATGTCGCTAGCTCGACAATACCTGTGAGTTCAAGGGCGATTAGAGTAATACTTCTCCACAGCTTCGACTTGAGTGGGGTGTACTATGGTTTCAGGTTCTGCCCTTTCACCTTGAAGTTCTTCCCATCTTGGCCGGCTAACTCAACTACACCGTTCATGAATTGACAGATCACGGTGTATGGTCCGGCCCACTTTGACAGCAGCTTTCCGGGCATGAATCGAAGATGGGATTTGAAGAGGAGGACTTTTTCACCGGAATGGAATACATGTGAGCGAATCCTCTTGTCGTGGAATCTCTTTGCTCGATTCTTGTAGATGACATTGTTCTCGTAGGCTTCATCCCAAAAATCTTCAAGCTCGTTCAATGCCATGGCTCGCTCTTCTGCGGCTGTCTTCCAATCAAGATTCAGTTCTTTCACTGCTCTCCAAGCCTTGTGCTCCATCTCAACTGGCAGGTGATAGGACTTTCCGAAAATCAATTGATACGGTGACGTCCCAATGGGTGTTTTGTAGGCGGTGCGTGATCGATGCTAAATCTGCATACAAATTATAGCAAAGGGCAAATAAATTTATAAACAACCCAGGGGTTGGTCGATCCCACAGGGATAGTACAACGAAGGGAAATCATATA
>JAPKLW010000010.1:0-87030 GCA_026898455.1 Plectranthus barbatus | reverse complement strand
AAATGCATACAATAAAGGAAAAACAATGCGATAAGAGAGTAGAAAAACGAGCTTATCAGTACGGTATGCCCATAATGCATCATCAAGTACTGCCGTCCAATCCTTCCTTTGCTTCACCGTCTTCTCCAGAATTTGTTTGATTTCTCGGTTGGACAACTCTGTCAGCCCATTCCCTTGAGGATGATATGGAGTGGTGACTCGGTGTTTGACTCCGTACCTTGCAAGAAGAGTGGTCAGCCATTTGTTGCGGAAGTGGGATCCCCCATCGCTTACCAAGGCTCTTGGCGTCCCAAATCTCGTTATGAGCTTTTGCAGGAATTTGATGACCACTTTGGAGTCATTTGTGACCGTTGGAATGGCCTCAACCCATCATGACACGTAGTCCACTGCTAGAAGAATGTATGAGAACCCTTGGGATGGCGGAAAGGGTCCACTGAAGTCGATCCCCCAAACATCAAAGATCTCGACTTCGATGACCAGCATTTGTGGCATCTCATCCCTCCACGAGATATTGCTGGTCCTTTGGCAGCGATCACAACTCGTAATCCATCCACGGCAGGTCTCGTAGATAGATGGCCAATAGAACCCACTGGTGAGAATTTTGAATGTCATCCGGTTGGCTGAATGATGGCCGCCACTAGGAGATGAATGACAGGCTTCGAAGATTTGTTGCCACTCGGACTGGGGCACACATTGGCGAATGACACCGTCAACACATCTACGCCACAGATAAGGATCCTCCCAATAGTAGAATCTGACATCGTACAGAAACTTCTTCTTTGCATATGGAGAAGAGTCCGGAGGAAGTACACCGCCGACCAAGTAGTTGGCAAAATCTGCATTCCAAGGAGTTTTGGACTCGTACATCTCTTTCAAATCCCTAATGGCATAGATTTGTTCGTCGGGGAATGTCTCTCGGATTCTCATCTGCTGATCATCCCCTTCAACCGGTAGCTCGAGTCTTGACAAGTGGTCGGCGATCACATTCTCGCTCCCTTTTATGTCCTTGATCTCCAAGTCAAACTCCTGTAGCAGCAATATCCACCGGATCAGTCTCGGCTTGGCATCCTTCTTTGCGAACAAGTATCTGATGGATGCATGGTCGGTGTAGACAATCCTCTTTGAGCCTATAAGATAGTGTCGGAACTTGTCAAAGGCATACACGACCGCGAGCATCTCTTTCTCCGTGGTGGTGTAGTTGCATTGCGCCGGATTCATGCCCTTGTTGGCATAGTGAATCACATGGAAGAGCCTTCCTTTCAGTTGTGCCAAGACTGCCCCAACAGCATAGTCACTGGCGTCGTACATCAATGTGAAGGGCTCATCCCAATCAGGCGCGGTCAAGACTGGCGCAGTCACCAGTGCCTCTTTCAATCTCTCAAATGCTTTCTCGCACTCATCATCAGAGACGAAGGAAATGTCCTTCTCCAGCAGGTTGTACAAGGGCCGAGATATCTTTGAGAAGTCTTTGATGAACCTCCTATAGAATCCGGCGTGGCCTAGGAAACTTCGGACGGCTTTGACATTTGTTGGCGGTGGCATCTTCTCAATGGCTATCACTTTGGCTCGGTCTACTTCAAGTCCTTTAGCTGATACTCGATGTCCCAACACAATCCCCTCTCGCACCATGAAGTGACATTTCTCCCAATTGAGGCAAAGGTTAGTCTCGGTGCATCTCTTGAGTACAGTAGCCAGATTCTGCAAACAAACATCGAATGAGCTACCAAAAATAGAGAAATCATCCATAAATACCTCCATGACATCTTCGATCAAGTCGTGGAAGATTGCCATCATGCATCTCTGGAAGGTAGCCGGTGCATTGCATAATCCAAAGGGCATCCGACGGTAGGCGAATACTCCGTATGGACAGGTGAATGTCGTCTTGTGTTGATTTTCAGGTGCCACAGCTATTTGGCTGTACCCTGAGTAACCATCAAGAAAACAATAGAAAGGGTAACCGGATAATCTATCAAGCATTTCATCAATGAAGGGAAGAGGAAAGTGATCCTTGCACGTGGCGGTGTTCAAAGCTCGGTAGTTAATGCAAAATCTCCATCCTGTGATCGGTCTTGTCGCAACTTCCTCTCCATCATCATTCTTCACTATCTGCATCACCCATTTCTTGGCTACTACTTGTGTAGGGCTCACCCACTTGCTGTTGGAAATTGGGTAAATCATGCCATGATCAAGGAGTTTGAGAACCTCCTTCTTTACGGCTTCTTACATGATGGGATTCAGTCGTCGATGTGCTTGTCTCTTTGGTTTGGCGTCCTCTTCAAGGATGATCTTGTGCATGCACAACGAAGGGTTGATTCCCTTGATATCTCCCAAAGTCCATCCGATGGCGGACTTGTATTTCCGTAGAACTCGCAGCAGTTTGTCCAACTCCCCCTGTGTAAGATAGATAGAAACAATAACAGGGTAAGTGTCATCAGACCCCAGAAATGCATACCTGAGATGTGCCGGAAGTGTCTTGAGTTCCAGAAGTGGTGGATCGGGGCTGGAAATCGGCTTTCCCAGGTCAGCGTCGATTAACGAAGAGGTTCCGTTGATCGACGAGACAGTGACGTCGATCGACATGTGCCTTCCCTTATCTCATTCCGGCTGGTTCTGGCGGTAGTGGTTAGGCAGTGGTTCTCTTTTGGTTTCTTTTTCTCGAGTTATCTCCTCGAACACATCCAGCTCCACAACCAGATCCAAAATCTCCTCTTCTCCTCATCCAGATTTGTTGACGAGAACAGCGAGTGTTGTAGGCAGTTTTCCAGAAAGTCCTGTTCACTTTTGAGAGAGGCGAAGGGGGAAGACATTACCGGGCTAAAGCAGTTGATCATGTGGCATTATTCTTGATAGCTTCCTTCATTGTGCTTCTGCATTGCCTTGTAGATTGAGAACGTGACTGACTCGTTGTTCACTCGGAATGTCAATTTTCCATCTCAAATGTCAATCAATGCCCCTCCAGTTTTCAGGAATGGCCTTCCAAGGATCAGAGGAATGTTCCGATCTTCTTCCATGTCTAGCACCACGAAATCGGCTGGGATGATGAAATCTTTTACCTTCACCAGCACATCTTCCACGATGCCTTTCGGGTAGGAAATTGATCGATCGGCCATCTGAAGTGAGATTGTAGTGGGCTTGATGTTCCCGATCTTTAACCGCTTGAAGATTGACAGCGGCATCAGATTGATTGATGCTCCGAAATTGCAGAGGACTTTCCCAAAGGTCTCTCCTCCGATCACGCAAGAGATTGTGAAGGAGCCCGGGTCCTCCCTTTTGATTGGCATCTACTTTTGAATAATGGCGCTGCATTCTTCGAACAGGTTGACTGTCTCAAGCTCCAAGAAGGGTCTTTTCTGAGCGACCATGTCTTTCAGAAACTTGATGTATTCGGGCATCTCTTGCAGGGCTTCGACCAATGGGATGTTGATTTGCACCTTCTTCATTATTTCCAGGAATCGTGCATACCTCTCGTTCATCTTTGTCTTGGCAAAGCGCTGCGGATATGGTAGAGGTGGTTTCTTTAGAGGTGGAACGGGGGTTGGCGTCGATCGATGTGGCCTAAGGAGCTGTGTCGATCGATGTAGACCCTGCGTCGGTCGACGGGATCTCGTCTGCGACGGTTTCTTCATCCTGCTCGGCTTCTCCTTCCTCCCGGGCGTCCTTCCCTGCCTGCTTTGGCCCTTCATAGGATTATCCCCCTCTTAGAGTTATGGCGTTCACTTGGTTTCTCTGATTCTGGTTCTTGGGGTTGACTTGAGTGTTGCTCGGAAGTTGTCCCGGCTTGTGTTTGGTTCCAAGGGCATCAGCAATCTGACTTGGTCCACCTTAGTGTTCACGCCCGAGATTTCTTGCTTGAGCTTGGCTACCGTATCAGTGGTGCCTTCCATAAATTTAGCCAAAATCTCCTCGAGATTTGGCTTCTTCTTCTCCACAACTGCCCCGTTTTGTACGAAAAATCCCGGTGGTGGCTGCTCCGCGGCTTGAGGGTTTGCGTAGGAAAATCCAGGGTGATTCCTCGCATGATTATAAGTGTATGGCTGGTTATGCTGCTGGTTGTGTTGCTGATATCCTCCTCGGTAATTGTTTTGATAACCGCCTCTTTGAATGAAGTTTACTTTGGCACCCTCACCATCAGGTGGAACTTGCACCGTCTCAACTGCAGCGACAATTTTCTCTTGATTTAGTATAGCGAACTCTTCCTTTAGCTTTTTCAACTCAGTTGCCAAATCAGGTTGTTTGGCAACTTTCTCCACCATTTTTTCGACTGCTTTCACAGGCCGAGTTTGATTTGAGAACCACCGTTGAGTGTTGTTGGCCATCTTTTGGAAGAATTCCATGGCTTTCTTTCCTCTTTTCGTCATGATGGTGTCTCCCAATGTAGTATCCACCAATTTCACGATCTTGTCATTGAGTCCTTCATAAAATGCTTATACCTGTTCTCCTGGTGGAAAGCCATGTCCGGGACAAGATCTCAGTAGTTCTTTGAATCTCTCCCACATCTCACTGAAGCTCTCATCAGGTCTTTGAGCGAATCTGATGATTTCCTTCCTTCTCTGCCTGATGACATTCGGAGGGAAGAAATTTTCCAGGAACTCATTCCTCAATTCAGTCCACGTGCTTATACTTTCCTTGTCCAGTGCAGTGAACCATGATTGTGCCTTATCCCTCAGAGAGAATGCGAACAGACGCATTCGAAAGGCACTCTTGCTGACTCCTCCGATCTTGACAATGTTGCAGAGCATAAGGAACTTATCCAGATGTGCATAAGGATCCTCGGTGGCCCTTCCTCCGAATTGATTTTGTTGCACCATCTGCACCAATCCGTTCTTCAGCTCAAAATTGTTGGCATTGATGCCAATCTTGAAGTCTATTTCCCTGAACCGAGGTTTATACCGGTTCTGCATGGCCTCCTCTTCTTCCTCATCGTAAGATTCCTCTGGCGGATTCTGGTTGTCATCCTCTTCATTGTCGGGATTGTCCTCAAATAATGGGTTGCGGCGGACATCCCTTCCATTCGAATTGTTCCTCTCGAGGTCTCTTTCCAGATTCAGTTGTTGGATTTGTGCCCTCATAGCTTGAACTTCTTGAAGGAGCACAGCTTGGTCTTCTGCCGTTAGCACTGGTGGAGGCGGTTGAACAATCGGTTGTGGTATGTTTGTCGTCCATTGCTTGATTACTCGAGCTTTCCTAAGCACGCTTATTCTTTCGGATCTTTCTGCAAGTGGCTTCAATATCCGGGTTATAGTAAAGCGGGTCCTTTCCTTTAGCTCTCCTACTCATGCACTACCTGTACAGCAAAGGAGGTAGTGAGGTAAAACTGAAAAGAACACGAAACGAACTGAAATAAACAACTAAAAATTAGAAAGCACAAGGACGTCGATCGACGAACTACAGCGTCGATCGATGAGGTAGGAACAAACGCGTCGATCGATGGAAAATCACGTCGATCGACGTGAACGACAAAACATACGAAAATACGAAGAATTTTAAGGAAAAAATACGAAATTTACAGCCTAAATCAGCATTTTGATCACAGTTTTAATAGTAAGATTAATTCTATTCTCTCCCCGGAAACAGCGCCAAATTTTGATCGCTAAATTATTTAACAAGCGACTTAGCAAAGCTAATAATATAGCGGCAAATAAAATTATCGAATCCCAGGGGAAAGAAGTAACAAAAAATCCTAAGTACTAAAACATTAGTTCTCAAAACTCTTGTTAGGGAAAATCAAATTTTGGGTTGTGATTAGTTTGAAAATCTCAATACTTGCTAATTAAAATTAAGACAGAAAACTAAATTACTTTTGATGAAAACGATTGTGAGAGTACAGATTCCAAGGACATCTACCTATCAAGTATGACATGGATGAATGAATTGATTATTTCCCAATTTAATTCCTCTTCGTAGTGAAACATCAGAAAGGTATTATGAACTTCTTTGTTGGACAATTCCTAAAGTAGATTAGTTAATTACCTATCTCCGCTCGGTCTCAAGATAAATTAACTAACTCCAAAGATCTACAGATTTGTCCCTCCAATCAATCTCCTTCAGTTACGACAAGAAATCAAATTATATTGTGAAAATCTCTTTCAATTGAAAACCATTACAGTTACGTCTCAAGTAATCAACTAATTAATCCTAAGATGTGGCCAACAAACTCAAGATTATGAATAAACACAGATTTCACAAACTACGAAGGGAAAGGGAAAATAATTCAATTAATCAAAACATGCATACATAGATAGTTCTAAACCCTAGAATCTGAGGAAGAAATTAGTTACACATATTCAGAGTAATATTCATCATGGAAAAATAATACCTGAATTGCATAAAAACTTGGGTCTGATTGTCTTCCCACAAAACTTTGTCTTCAAACATAAACTCTAAAAAACCTTGGAAATCTTCTAAAAATCTTCAATACTAAAATCTCTTAATTGCTCTAATGATTTCCACCCTTAAAAACGAATTTACACATGGCTATTTATAATAGTGAAGGATGTATCAAACAGTATCTAGGATTAGATATGTCTTTATCTTCAAAGCAGACTCAGATTAGGAATCCCGCATGCGCGTCGACCATGGGAGAATAGCGTCGATCGATGCTGATGAAACACCACCGTCGATCGACGTGGAATGGCATCGATCGACGTGGGCTTTGTTGCTTCCATCGACCTTCTCCTTCTCCTTCGTCGATCGCTTGTTCTCCAATTTCCTCGTTGATCGACGAGGCATCCCCGTCGATCGACGTGGCATCCCCGTCGATCGACGTGGACCTGAAACTGGGAATCCAACTCTTCGCTATTTTCGACCCAAAACCTGCATGATTCATCAAATACGACATTATAAGTACTAAAGCCAATTCATGCACGAAAAAGACACTAAAAACAATCGGAACATCACACAATTAGTCAAAGGACAATCAGATAAGTTGGTGAAAATCCTAACTTATCACCATAGCAGCGCATTTAGACCTCGAGATTTAGCAGATGGATGTCAAAATTGCTTTTCTAAACGGTTACCTTCAAGAAGGTAGGGACATCTATATGCAGCAACCCGAGGGTTATATGCGCAAGGGCGAAGAACATCATTTCTGGAAGCTTAAGAAGTCCTTGTACGGACTTAAGCAAGCTTCAAGGTCGTGGAACTTACGTTTCAACGTTGTGATAAAATCTTACGGATTTTCACAGTTGGAGAACGAAAGTTGTGTATACCGACTTTGTGTCAATGGGAGCGTGGTTTTCCTTGCACTAAATGTGGATGACATATTCCTATTTGGAAACAATGAGGGAGTGATGTCAAAGATTAAGAGGTTGTTATTCAAATAATTTCAAATGAAGGATTTAGGAGAAGTTGGGTACATCCTTGGGATTAAAGTTTACGGGATCATAAGAAAATGATTGATAAGCTTATCCTAGGCATCCTATGTGGACACTATGATAACCCGGTTCAGCATGCAACTCGCCAAGAAAGGCTTGCTACCTTTTTAAGATTCAGCATATATCTTTCAAAAGGAGAGTAACCTGAGACACAAAAGGAGAAAAATGAGATGGCCTTGTACCATACGCATCCACGGTGGGTAGCCTCATGTATGCTTGGATTAAGCAATTCAATTCACAACAACAAACTACCTATATAATTTCTCTGCAAGCATTGTTCGGGCCATCTCTTGAACGGTTCTAATTTTTCTTTCTGACACGCCATTTTGCTCTGGAGCATAACCAACAATTAGCTCGTGGTTGACTCTTCATCCTCACAAAATTTATTGAACTCTTTGGATGTGTATTCTGCTCCTCGGTCACGCCCTAGAACTTTAGTTCTCTTCCCATTTTGTTTTTCTACCAGATTTTTGAATTTTTTTAAAATGGAGAAGATTTATGATTTTTCTTTTATGAAATACACCCAAGTCATTCTAGTGTAGTCATCGATGAAGAGGATGAAGTACCTATTATTCTCGAAGGTTGGTGTCCACATTAGTCCCCTCACGTCTGCATGTACCAGCTCAAAGATTTCTTTAGCTCTTTCTGTTTTACTGGAAGGAAATGGTTTCTTGTGTAGTTTGCCCTCCATGCACTTTTCGCAGAGGTTGTCACTTATTTGGATGGTGACAAGATTTTTCATCATATTCTTCTCATGATGTAGCTTCAGCCCATAGAAGTAAAATGACCGAACCTTCGATGCCAAAGCCAGGATTGATCTTCTTGAGCTTTTAGTGCTACTTCTATGTACTTCCAACAGAGTGGGAAATTTTTCCTTTCGACGGAACAACTTTTATTTTTGTTGTCATATATGGTGCAAGAGTTGTCTTCAAACAACAGTGTATATCCTCTTCCGATCATTTGTCCCACAATGAGTAAATTAGTATCATGTTTTGGAACTAGGACATCTAAAACGAGATGAGTACCTTTTTGGGTCTCGACTTCAATAGTACCTTTACCTTCGACTTCTACAAGTTCTCCATTTCCAAGCCTCACTTTGGACTTTAATATTATATTTGTATTTTTAAATTTGCTTTTGTCCCCGGTCATGTGATTGCTACAGTCGCTATCTAGAAATCAAATATTATTTTTCTCCTTCGATGTAGAATTTGCTGCATAAAATAGCAGGTTTTCAGTTTTCTCTTTTTCTTATGAAAAATCTGCTTCATATTTTTTATTTAAGCGGCAGTCTTTTTCCACATGACCAAATCAACCTCAAATTTTGCATTGTGGTTTATCTCTGTACCAACAATCTTTTTCAAGATGGTCGAACTTCTTGCAAACTCTACAAGGTGAATATTTTTCTCTCCTATGATAATTAATAATTCCACTTTGATTTTGATTTTTATTTTATAATTTCCTCCAGATTTTCTCCCCCCAATTTCAGAATTCTCATTTTCTCGCATATTTAGTCGTTTTTCATAGGCTTCAAGTGAACCTATTAATTTTGTCACTGACAAATTATTCAAATCTTTAGTTTCTTCAGTCGTTGTGACAATGGGATCGTATTTAGCTGGTAGAGTAATTAGTATTTTTTTCTACCACCCTTTTATGAGTGATGTTTTCGTCGAAAGCGTTTAGTTGATTTACTACTTCTCGTAGTCGAGTATAGTCATCTTTTATGGTCTCTGTTTCTTTCGTTTTAGTATTTTTCGAATCTCTTCTTAGAGTTAGCAATTTCAAATTTCTTACCTTGTCACTGTCTTGATATTCTTCTTTCAAAGTATCCCAAGCCTCCTTTGTTGTTCGTGCTCCACAGAATCTGGGAAATAGAGAGTTTGTTATAGCCATTTGTAATGTATAGAGTGTCAAACTATAACTATCATTTTCCATCTCACGATCGAGTTTTTATTTGTCTGTCGTAGACAAAGTGGGGAAAGCATATCCCTTTTGAACGTTATTCCATAAGTCTTGGGACTAAAAATATGTCCTCATTTTGATTGCCCAATAATTATAGTTTTCACCATGGAAAATAGGAAATTGGAATTCGGTGGGTTGATAAGCTCATATTTCTACTCACTTATTGCATTGTTTTCTTATTTCTTTTATGCATTTTAGTTTTTTTTCATGAATAAATTGAGCATGAGTATATATTAGAGGGTATTATGCTTGTCATGGTAAGATTTTACAGGTTTCAGGCCAAATCCAATGGAAACCCGTACCGAAAGTAGCAAATGTTCAAAGAAATAGCCACTACTTCTTACACAGAAGAAATCAGAGCTAATGGAGCACAGTATTCGAAATATATTTGAATTAGCTTTCCAACGCAACTGCAATCGGGTCAATCGGAGTTCGGGAACAAAAGTTATGGCCAAAATCGTGAGACTGCGCAGAAGGGTCGAAAGTGGCGAAAATTGCTTGGAATTCAAGTTACACATCAATTTGGAAGCAATGAAGACCCCAAAAGGGAAATTTCAACCAAGAAAATCATTCCTTTTGAAGTTTTGTGCAAAGAAGAAAAATATTAAATACCATCAACTCAAGAAGGAAATTCCCAATTTCATCAATTCCTACCATTCAAGAGTTTTTCCCTACTCCTATATAAACTCATGTCTAGTTCATTATTGATCATTCCTGTCCAACATTAAATTTCAGTTCATAGTTTAGTTTTCTTTAGTTTTTAGGGCTGGAATCAAACCTTTATTTTATTGTACCTTTATTTTTCTGCACCTTTATTTTAATCCAATCTTTAATTTTTGTTTCAATGTTTATTTTTAATATGCTAGGCTAGATTCTTTATCAGATTCTAGGGTTTCTCCATTTGTGATACATGTTTTGATTTGAATTCTTCAAACCCTTTAATTGGTTTAAACTCTTTGGTTTTATTTCAAATCTATTTTCATTTAAAGGATCGAGAGATGAAGATTGGAATAAGTTTTGTTATTAATTGAAGGACCGAGAGGTGAAAATTGATAATAGGAAGTGAGAGTTTAATACATTTGATTTTCTGTCCGACCAAGAAGAATTAAATTGTAGGATTAATCTAATTTTTATTAAGATTGATTAACTTGTGTTTTTGAGACCGAGAGGAGATAATCACTAGTTAATAATCTAGGTTTTGACAGCCCAACAAAGGAGTTGATTCCACTTTACCAAATTTTCCACCAAAAGTATCTTTTATGGATTTGAATTATTTGTTTCTTGCATGTTGATCAGATTGGTAGATTTCCCTAGGATCTATGCTTTCTTTATTTGAATTTCTTTAAAAGTTCTTTTCATAAAACCCAAAAAACTCTCAAATTTGGTTTTGCCCAAACAAAAGATTGAAAAACTACATTCAGTATATGAATTACTTTCGTTGCACTATCTCTGTGGGTTCGACATACCTTCGGGTTATTTATAAATTTACTTGCCCTTTTCTATCATTTGTATGCAGATTTTGCATCGATCAAATTGGCGCCATTGCCGGGGATAGTCAGATTGTATTTGTTACTGTTTTGTTTGATATCTTCTGGATTGGGTTTTTATTTATTTAGTTATTTCACAGGTAGTGTCGAGCCACGACAATAACTAAGGCAATGGATGGGAGGTAACCCATTATTTTATCCACTTTCCTTTTCAATTTTTGTTCTTATTTTCGTTTGTTATTGCTTTCCCTTTTTATTTTTTTTTTTTTGAAATTTAAAAACAAAAAAAAAACTTTGAGGTCTGTTTCGACCGAGGCAGAGCTTGCCACGGTCGACGCGGAGTGCTAGCAGCCAAAATTCTACGTTGTTCGAGGTCTGAAGAAGGCGGATAAAAAGTTGGTGTCTGAGGCCAACATTCGAGGTACCATTTCGAGCCCTGAATCTGATTTTCAAACTTATTCTCTCTGATTTTCGAATAAGTTTGGGGGGAGGAAGATTGAGGGGTTTGAAACTATTTTCTATCCTTTTATTTATTTGCTTTTTGTCAATTAAATTTTTGCCTAGGTCATTTTTATGAATTTGAAATTTTTTTTGTAATTTGTGAGGAAAATCTTTAAGTAATTGAACTCTCCTTCAATATATGTAATGTTTGGAATTAATCTTTGATAAGTTGATTTGATTTCAATTGTGGTTGATTTGCCCATGAATGTAGAATACCGCATGATAGGGTCTAATTGAAACTTACACTTGCATGATGTTTGAGTGGATTGAAATTGACTGAGGAAGAATTTTTGAACCCAAGTGAGATTTGAGCCTTTATTTGTTCATGAGAGATTCACATGTATGTTTTCGTTTCTCTAGAACTTGCTTTTGTTCTGTTTTGAGACTGCATAGTTTGCACAATGAAAGAAAATGATCTTAGGTCATTTTTGTAAGCCATATCTTCCTAAACACTGTCCCTTATAATGATTTATCCTTAGTTAAGCCCATTTGAGCCTGTTACTTTTCTTTCTTGTCTATGAGTTAAAGAGAAGCATTGTAGTCCATCTTGTCTATGAGAAGTGCTATAAACAGGTGATTTGTTTCTTGTCTATAAGAGTTGGGCAAAATAAAGGGTAGATTGATGATTATTGTTCAAGAGGTAGCCTTTGAGTCCTTGGTTTCTGTATTTGTCTATGAGTAAAATTTTGGATTCCTTCTTGTCTATAAGTTGAGGTGAAACAAAGAATTATAAGAGGATAAGAAATCTTTTGTTGGTTATGAAAAAAAAAAGAGCTTGAAAAGAAAAAAAAGAAGAAGAGTCTTGATTGGTATTGTAAAATAAAAGGAGAATGGTAGATGTCTTAAGAAGGTGAATTAAGATTGATGAGGTGGACGCACTTAGTTGATTTTGAGACACATGGCCATATTTCCCTACCTTTCACAAAAAGCCTTCATTACAACCCTGTCAAAAGTCCTTTTTGATTCTTAATTTGTGTGCACAAATAAGCAGTGGAGATTTTAGAACTCTTGCAAGCCTATGGTAGAAATTTCCTCATACATGTTGTGAGTGCTTTCATTTGAAATCCAGACACTTGAGTGATGAGCGATACACTTTCCTGTGAGTCTTCCGAAGTTGATGAATATCTTATCTCTTTCAATTGCTTGTGTGATGTGGATTGATAAACCTTGATTGTGATGAATCTTGTGAGGCATTGCACTTTCAACTGCTTGAGAATTCTTTTCTTCTTTTCTTCGATTGAGGACAATCTAATATTCAAGTTTGGGGGTTTGATAAGCTCATATTTCTACTCACTTATTGCATTGTTTTCTTATTTCTTTTATGCATTTTAGTTTGTTTTCTTGAATAAATTGAGCATGAGTATATATTAGAAGGTATTATGCTTGTCCTGGTAAGATTTTGCAGGTTTTAGGCAAAATCAAATGGAAACCCGTACCGAAAGCAGCAGATGTTCAAAGAAACCGTCACTTCTTCTTCCACAGAAGGAATCTGAGCTAATGGAGCACAGGATTGGAAAGATATTTGAATTAGCTTTCCAACTCAACTGGAATCGGGTCAATCGGAGTTCGGGAACAAAAGTTATGGCCAAAACCGTGAGACTGCGCAGAAGGGTTGAAAGTGGCGAAAATGGTCTCTGTTTCGACCGAGGCAAGGTACATCTTGACCGAGATGGACTATTTTGGCGAGATTCTGCGAGATTTTCACATATTTTGGGCGAAAATTGCTTGGAATTCAAGTTACACATCAATTTGGAAGCAATGAAGACCCCAAAAGGGAAATTTCAACCAAGAAAATCATTCCTTTTGAAGTTTTGTGCAAAGAATAAAAATATTAAATACCATCAACTCAAGAAGGAAATTTCCAATTTCATCAATTCCTACCATTCATGAGTTTTACCCTACTCCTATATAAACTCATATCTAGTTCATTATTTATCATTCCTGTCCAACTTTAAATTTCTGTTCATAGTTTAGTTTTCTTTAGTTTTTAGGGCTGGAATCAAAACCTTTATTTTTCTGCACTTTTATTTTAATGCAATCTTTAATTTTTGTTTCAATGTTTATTTTTAATATGCTAGGCTAGATTCTTTATCAGATTCTAGGGTTTCTCCATTTGTGATACATGTTTTGATTTGAATTCTTCAAACCCTTTAATTGGTTTAAACTCTTTAGTTTTATTTCAAATCTATTTTCATTTGAAGGATCAAGAGATGAAGATTGGAATAGGTTTTTGTTATTAATTGAAGGACCGACAGGTGAAAATTGATAATTGGAAGTGAGAGTTTAATACATTTGATTTTCTGTCCGACCAAGAAGAATTCAATTGTAGGATTAATCTGATTTTTATTGAGATTGATTAACTTGTGTTTTTGAGACCGAGAGGAGATAATCACTAGTTAATAATCTAGGTTTTGACTGCCCAACATAGGAGTTGATTCCACTTTACCAGATTTTCCACCAAAATTATCTTTTATGGATTTGAATTATTTGTTTCTTGCATGTTGATCAGATTGGTAGATTTCCCTAGGATCTATGCTTTCTTTATTTGAATTTCTTTAAAAGTTCTTTTCATAAAACCCAAAAAACTCTCAAATTTGGTTTTGCCCAAACAAAAGATTGAAAAACTACATTCAATATATGAATTACTTTCGTTGCACTATCTCTGTGGGTTCGACATACCTTCGGGTTATTTATAAATTTACTTGCCCTTTGCTATAATCTATATGCAGATTTTGCATCAATCATGGGTATTTTGTGGAGTGGCCATAATAAGAATTTTTGGAAGGATTTGGAAAAGAATATAGGAAGCTAGTGTCACCTAGTTAATGATCCTACCTGGCTCTAATACCACTGATGGTATCTATGTTGTGATAGGAAAGAATGATTAGAATTGGAAGAAGTAAGGGAATTTATCTGATAGTTGTTTTGTAGAGAAAACAATTTTATTGTTATTGATTTACTTTTTTTTTCATTACAACATGCACACACATATATATATATATAGAGAGACATTGAGGTGGCTCCTCATTTCTAGAGAATTCCTATTGCCACCTCTAATCAACAAAAGTATATTAATTAATTATTCTTAATGTAGATAATAAAATTCTCTAAAGTTTTAATTTCCTACTTAATGCTTCCTCATGCTTCCTCTTCCTCTTGGTACTCAATTTCCGATGCTTCTTGATGTTTCTCTTGTGACTTTTTTTTTTTTTTTTTTGGAATGAGCATTAATAATATTTAACAGAGGAGATGAAAGTTTAACGAGTAGAAATATCAAAGATTATGTTACACAACACATACAAAACCATTAAAACTATGAGTCTCTTCAGATGGTTATTATATAAGCAAACTTAAATATATTGACCGATTCAATTCGATCCAAATACTTTTTTTATTTAATAAAATGATAAAGTGGAGCAACTGAAAAATATAAACAACGTATGCAACGAAGGAAATCATAATAATTAAGGAATTCAGCTTTAAAACTAAAAAAATGAACATAATAAATAAAAAAGTTTAAAAACAAGAGCATGAGGGAGAGGTCTATAGGGATCAAATCATCTACCACTTAATATGCTGGCTCCATTTGGTACTTCTCCCTCATGCATTTATTAATTTCAATGAACTTAGAATAAATATAAATATTAATCGCGGCTCTTACTAATTTTTATGAAGAAAAGAGCATGAAACTCATCAGCACTGCTATTCTAATTAATTTGGGACGTCAAAAGGTGTGATGGGAAGGTCGAGGTTCGGAAGTGAAGCCTGAGTTTAGAGGCTGGGTTACGTGATCGAATTGGACGAACCACTACCTACGACTAGACTCCACCCCTCCTAATCCCGCCTTGATGCCCCTGCTTACGCTACTGAACCCGGCAATCTGCTGTTGACGCCCTTGTTTTCATCAACTCCCTCTAACACCTTTATTTCTCCGATGTGGTCACCAGAATCCCAGTTATCTTGTGTTGCTTTGCTGCCAGCACTTCTGATTTTAATGCATACGTATTACTTGCAGTTCGATATTTCGATCAACACAGAAAACTCATAAAACAGCAACGTTTTACGTCCTTTTTTGCTCTCTCGTTTTTACAGCTTGATTGATATTTTTTTCTTTCTTTTATGTCACTAACGTTCTCACTCAGAATAATAATACTCCTTTCGTCCCATATTATTAATCCCCAATTGAAATGGCATGATAACCAATGTTTGTGAGTGTAGTGGAATTATTATTTTATTGATGAGTGTGAAAAAGTTTACCATTTTAAAAAATGGGACTAATAAATGGAAAAAACCAAAAAGATAAGTGAGACTAATAAATTGAGACAGATGGAGTATTATTAATGTATCTAATATATCTATTTATTATATTAAAAAAAAAGTGAAGAAGAAGTTTGAACAATTTTTTTTTTCGCAATTACTTAAATATTTTGCATTATCTAAAGAAGAGATTGTTAAAAAATTGAAAATATTAAATTTAATATTAAATGTTCTTTTTCTTTTTTTACTTAACTAAAAAAGCATGCATGGCAAGTATTTTTTAATCTACTAATATATTAATGCAAATAAATTCACTATAATGACAAATATGCAACTTTAATAAGATATCATAGCTGAATTATTTACTAAGTTTATTTTTCTCAAGGTAACCTTCAACAATTTTTGCTTCATGGATTTTTTTATAATATTCAAAATAGAATTATGATAACATCTTTCCAAATGTTAAATAAGAATAAATATGAACCATTAAAAATAAAAATCAACATACATGATCAATTAATATTAGTCATATTTTTGGTACATTATTTGTATTACCATCTGTCATTCAAGGGTAAAAATATGAAAAATATATATTTAAGAATTTTATTTTGCGCAGTTTTATTAAAAAATTACATGCATATGTCCGATGTAAAAATATAGTATTTTTAGAGTTAAAATGCGGCATATGATTAGTTCGAAAATGCACTTAATATGCATAGAAAATGTATAAGCTTCGGAATAAAAATGCATTGTGATAGGTATAAAATCTATCAATTGATACGAAAAAATACAATTACTTGGGACTTTTCTGCACGTAATTGATTCATTTTTTTTTCTTAACTTAAATATAATGAAGAACTTATAACAGTTGAATACCAAATCAGAGTTTTCATGTGAATCATAAAAATTCAACAAATGCAATGTGAATTTCATATGAATCGTCGTAAAAATATGTTTAATTTGATATACAAATGAAAAAAAAACTGATTTGAATAAAAAAAAAGATATAACAATGAAATTATAATGTAAAGAAAGAGAAAATTAGGAGATGAGATGTTTAGATCTAAGGAAAGAGAATGATGGTTACTCAAATTTAAAGGTAAAATTACTAAGATACCCAAATTACTTTAATTAACTAATAAATCCTAACAAATGGATCAATAAAATATAGGGTGAGATTTTTTCCTATATAACATTTGGGGGGGGTCTTTAACATATGTGTTGGGAAATATCCCTTGATTTGTATAGCAAATCTCCCTTAGGATCGAATTATAAAAGGTTTTGTTGAATCAAAGCCTTAATAGTTGGTCGATCATTGCTGAAGTCTAGTATAGTTTAGCAACTCTTGTAATGTCCTGTTTAAGAAAATATTAAGTTGTAATAGATTAGAATGCTAGAAGTATTCCTAGCAAATGGTAGCTGCTAAAGAAGTCAGCAGACGAATATTGACTGCTAGAGATGAGAGTGGTCAAGTGCTAAGAAGAATGATTGCTAATGCATTAGCAATCATATGCTGAAGGAAGAGACTGCTAGAAGACTCTACTCAGCAGTCAGAAGCAAAGTGATAGCGGAATGCTGAAGGAGTTAGCATTCGCTAGCGTATAAGCAGATTGTTAAGTAATAGCAATCAGCAGTCAAAGGTCTCAAATGCTAAAAATGAGCAACTGCTGAGGAGTCAGCAGTCCGATACAAAGAAAAGTAGATTGCTAGAAGAGCTTAGCAATCAAAAGGCTTAGCAGATCATTCCTAGCATTCCCGATAGAATGCCAAGCAAGGAAATATCCAGCAACGACTGCTAATACACCCGTTCTGACAAAAGTACACGCAAAGGACAAAAGACTTCCCGAAGTAGGTCAGAAAGTACTATACGACGCCGGAAAGGATGGATAAAGTCGAACTCCTTTTGGACAAAGAAGCCGTTGTGTCTAACGGGTATGGAGATTCAAAGTTTGAATCTTCAGGTATAAAAGACAAGTCCAAACAGAGAGACGACTACTGCTTCTATTACTCACGAGCTAAGGAACCTCAACCACATCTGAAAAAGCATTTACAGCGAGATTCCTTTGACAAACAAAAAGTGAGAAAGTAGTCAGTTGAGAGCTCGAGACTTGAATATTCAAAGCTCTCAACAACCGTCGTAGTGTCCCCATTGAATATCTGGCACTACATTGAAGAGATTCCTTGACTTAGCTCAAGAATCTTCAATCATTAGGATACCTTCCAAATAAGGAAGCATCCAACAGTCACTTCTGAAAACGGATTGACTCCGACAGGCATTAGCCACAAACCAGACAGATTTCGGAGAGAACTATAAAATCTCCATTCCAGCGATGGACAAGTTTTATGAAGGTGCGCCCTTGACTTGACCGGAGCTGCAACTGCTAAGAAATTGGAGGATCGGAGGATAGCTTTGTAGTGGCCGAGCCGAAAGTTCACCGCCTGCTACAAGAGAACGGCGATTCCTTGTACTTCTATATCTTTATAGTGAATTCTTAGCGATACGGCTAAGGAGTGGACGTAGATCTGTTAGATCGAACCACTATAAACACGGTGTTGTTTACTTACTGTTTTATTATTTTAATATTCCGATTTGAAACTTAGCAACCCAAGTTGCTAGCGTATAACTGTAAGAAACCCTAATTCCAAGTTGAACTAAACAACCTTGATAAGAACCTAAGCGCAAGTGAATGTTAAACTTCCGCTGCATTTCATGTGTGAATTGGTTTGTTATTCACCACGACGACTCTGATCAATGACCAACAATATGTTCACTACTCTTTCTCTCTCTCTCTCTCTATATATATATATATATATATATATATATAATAAAATAATAGTTTTTCCCATGCTAAATGAGAAAGAATCTAGATTCTTTATTTTGTTGATCCAATGGTTGTGATAACTCAGGATTTATTGGATAAATAAGGTAATTAGGATGTCTTAGTAATTTAGCCTTTAAGTTTGAATAACATTATTCTCTATCTTTAGATCTAAACATTCTCTCTCCTAATTTTCTCTTTCCTCCCATTATAGTCAAACGATTATATCTTTTTCGATTCAAATCTATTTTTTATGAGTCATATATTAAATTAAACGTATTTTTACGACGATTCATATGATATCCATATTGCATATGTTAAATTTAGAAGATTAGCACGGAAATCATGATTTTATATTCAGCTGGTATATATTCTTCATTATATTTTTGTTCAGGATTAAAAAATGCATCAATTATGCATAAAAAATGTTCCCAAATATCTGCATTTTTTTTGCATCAAATGATGCATTCTTACTTGAATAAGATTAATTTTTATTCTAAAGCATATGCATTTTTGTATTCATATTGAGTGCATTTTTTGCATTGATTATATGCCGCAGTTTTATGCCCAAAATATTGCATTTTTTACATCGAATGTATGCATATTATATTTTATGAACTGCACAAAATAAAATTTTTGGATATATATTTTTCACATTTTTACCCTTTTACGCATTCAGTATGTGCAAAAAATGCACCGAAAACTGGAGGAAATTTGTTTAATCTGAGTCGTCGATTGCAATATTTAATAGCTCAGATTTTTTTGCATTTAGCACGGGAAATCCTATTATCACCTAATCACTACCCTATATATATATATATATATATATATATATATATATTTTTTTTTTTTTTTGTGTTAATCTTACTAGTGGTCCCTTAGATGAGAGAAGAGAATGAATCCAGTCCATCTAATGACGCCTGAGGACGGTTGAGATTTAATTTTAGCCCAAAATTACAAAGTTGCATCAACGACCTAAATTTAGTTGCATAGTAAGGGCATTAATGACATAATGCACTCACAACTACCATGAATTAAATTCAAATCCCTTGATTTTAGGGGACCACATCCTAAATATTATTTAATTTTTCTAAATATGAGGGGACCACATCTTTTCTTACAAAAAAGTCATAATTTATTTTCTCACTATTAAGACACGTTTGTTTGTTATTAATTTTATTCTCTCGCCTCCAACATTGTTATAGAACTTTAAATAATCATAACTCACTCAATTTAAATTATTTTTTTGGGTGTCGTATATCAAATTAAAGATCGTTTTATCATCTTTCAAACGAAATCCATATTGCTTATGTTTGCAAAAATATGATAGCCCTATCAAACATAATGCAACTGAACCGGTCTATATAATGCAAATATACAGGCTTATATAATGCAACTTAAATCAGAAAAATAAATTTTTTGTGTCAAAATATCAATTACCTCATAAATAATCATGCAAATTTATAGGCCTAAATAATGCATCTTTGCAGGTTTAAATAATGCAACTTAAAAGTGGTATGATAAACTTGAGTTTTGAATCCATCATCTTCTTCTTATTTAGGTAACGACTTCTTTATTTCCTCAAAGAGATGACGAATACGAGCTAGTAGAGGAAAGGGAAGTTGTAATGCAATTGAGTGCTTGGTTGTTGGTAGGTGGTTGTATGAAATATTTGGATTTCATGCTCTGTTTCATTTATTACTATTTCGTTTGTCAATAATTTAAATTCATCAGACCACCTTTAACTTGCATTTTATAAGCCTATATATTTGTATTATATAGGTCAGTTTAGTTGCATTATGTTTGATGGGGCTATCAAGTTTCTGCAGAATATAGATTTTTTTTTTTCAGAAGTAAGTTGCATTATATAAGCTTGTAAATATGCATTATATATGTCTGTATAGTTGTAGTATCTTATTTTTGCTACGATTATCTTTTTTAAAACATATGAAATAGTGATTTCGTTTGAAAGATAAATAAATTATCTTTAATTTGATATATTATACATGGAGAAATAATTTAAATTGAATGAGATATGATTAATTAAAGTTATATAAAGAAATTAGACGAGAGAGAATAAGTAGAAGCAAAACACGTGTGTTTGATAGGAATGAGATTAAGAAATTTATTGTGGTCCCTCATGTTCAACTTACCTAAATGCCCTTAATTATAATTTAACTTACCTAAATGCCATTAATTATAATTTAAAATAAAAATAAAAGTTAAATTTCAAAATTTAAGAATCAATCTGGACCACTTATTTCATCAAATTAAAGGACAAAATTTATTCTCTTCTCCCATCTAATAGTCACTTGTGATATGATTACACCTCTATATATATATATATATATATATATAGTGATTAAGTGATAATAGGATTTCCTGTGTTAAATGCGAAAATATCTGAGCCATTAAATATTGCAATCGACGGCTCAGATTAAACAAATCCCGTCCAATTTTTGGTGCATTTTTTGCACATACTCAATGCATAAAAGGGTAAAAATGTGAAAAATATATATTCAAAAATTTCATTTCGTGCAGTTTATAAAACATAATATGCATACATTCGATGTAAAAAATGCAATATTTTGGGCATAAAACAGCGGCATATATGCACTCAATATGAATATAAAAATAAAAATATTTTAGAATAAAAATGCATCTTACTCAAGTTAAGAATGCATCATTTGATGCAAAAAAATACAAATATTTGGGAACATTTTTTATGCGTAATTGATGCATTTTTTATCGTGAACGTAAATATAATGAAGAACATATACGAGTTGAATATAAAATCATGTTTTTCGTGCAAAATTTCTAAATTTAACATATTCAATATGGATATCATATGAATTATCGTAAAAATACGTTTAATTTGTAATATGATTTGTAAAAAATAGATTTGAATCGAGAAAGATATAATCGTTTGATTATAATGGGAGGAAAGAGAAAATCAAGAGAGAGAATGTTTAGATCTAAAGTTAGAGAAGACGGTTATTCAATTTAATGGCTAAATTACTAAGATACCCTAATAACCTTATTTATTCAATAAATCCTCAATTATCACAACCATTGGATCAACAAAATAAAGGATCCAGATTCTTTCTCATTTAGCATAGGAAAAGCTATTATTATATGATCACTACTCTATATATAGTCCAGTAAGAATATGACTTACCATGAGAAATAAGCATAAAACACAGTCATGGATCTCACTCAATTTATGGTCCAGATCATCTAAAAAAAATGCAGTCAATTTTCGCAAAAAAAAACCTACACTATAGGAACTTTCGTCTTTTTACTATATAGGTTCACTTGTTACTCTTGGATTTCTAATAATGCATGTTACAAAACTTCCTATAGTGCAGGTTTGCTATAGGAACCTGTACTCAATTGTTTGCATTATAAAACTAAAAAATTTGCATTATATAATAAATTGTAATTTCACTCTCTTTTCACGATTTTCAACTCACGATTGCACAATCACAATTGACAACTATAAAAATATTATCTGACTCTTTCGACTTTTCACTTATTATTAAAATTTTGTCTTGCATTATAATTGGATAACATTCATTATACATAAGACTACGACATGCATTATATAACTTAAGTGTTTGCATTTTTATAACCAAAAACTTGTGATTTCACTAAATTTTCATGGTTATCAACTCACGATTGCATGAACACAGTTGATAGCTGTATAAATATTAACCAACTAAACATGAAAACGTTGTTTCGTTTTCATTTTCAAAAAAAATCATTCTTTGACGAGTTGAAGATTTGAAGAAAAAACAAGGATAACTTTCATAGAATTCAATATCATCCCGAAGTTTTGTAAATAACTTTCCAACGTAAGACTTTATCTTATCTTCATATTTTGGCTCAAACAGTTATTTAGTGAGAAAATAATGAATTAAATAGATATCTCATAACATATAATGCAAGTATTATCACTATATAAAGCACATATTATACTTATATAATATGAGTTTAACATTATATATTGTAGATTTACGATAAAATTGAATCTCCGTAAATTAATAATTATTGATACACATATAATGCATGTATTATACCTATATAATGCAGATATTCAAATAAAAAATTATGAGTGCTGACAATAATCCTAAATACAACAATCTCGAAAGAACTAGAACAAACAATAAATCAATGTTTAATCTCCATTGGAAGATAATGAAGATGGAAGATGGAAGATAAGGAAAATCGAAAATCACAATTGGAAGATAAGGAAGATCGCAAATCGGAGACGGAAAATAGGATGATCGAAATTTGCAGATGGCAAATAAGGAAGATCGCAAATCGTAGACAAAAAAAAGGAAAACAGATTGCACAAGATTTGAACTTCTATTTGAAAACGATTTAATTGAGCTAAAATTACAAAGTTACTCTTGGATTTCTAATAATGCATGTTAAAAAATAATAATAATGATAGTGAAAATAATTACATCTCAGCTGTTTATTGCCAGATTTCAATGGATGAGATTTATTCTTATTTCTCATGATAACAAACTTTCTCATGCAATCACTTCCATATATATATATATATATAACTTTTTACATAGATCTTGTCTGAAATAACCTATATCAATCACCATTAAATTATTATATGTATTGTTGAGGTTTAAGTCTTATAGATACGGGCCCTGGAACCAAATGATATGATTCTCATAAAATCACAGGAAACAAACATGGAATACGAAATTGAGACAACAATAAGCAGTAAATAAGTAAGAAGTAGTAACAATACGAGTAGTAATGATATCAGATTCAAATAAACAAATTAATATTCTTCATTGAGGAAAAGCGGGCCACACAGTGCTCCGCGGGAGCTGGCTACAATTCAACATGAATATAGTAATCGGATTTGCAAATAAAGTGCATAGATATATCACTAGATGCCATTTTTTCATCTTACAACATGTCTATTTATAGGATTAGTTGAGTCTAGGGTTTTTCTAAGCACATCTCCAAGTAGTTCCAGATAGCTCGCCGGCCTTCTTGGAGTCATTACAACGCCCAGGTTGTTCGCCTTCTCCGAATCAGCCGCATCCTTATCTGGACTCTTCATGACAGTTAAGCTGCTAGATAGGGACATCTCCATCTTAGTCAACCTGTTCCGGATACTGCTCGCTTTCCTCGAACTACATTTTTATCGGGCAGTTTGCTTCTTTCTGACCTCCTCTTGAGCAGTTCTTCTTTGGTCGAACAGCCTCGCGGCCTGGGCCAAGTCTTTTTTAATGGGCTTTGCAACCTTTGGGGCTTCTATTCTATCCCAGCTACTTTGAAAGCCCCAACAATAGCCCATTCGGCTTCATGAGGCACATAACAAAGAACTCATGGAGTCTTACTGTTAGAGTTATGCGGTGAGCATCCACCCAAGAAGATGGGACTTCGTTCCCAGATGTATGCCCTTTAGGTTTTCTTCAGGATGAGACTTTGTATTTTAGGGATGACCATAAGCATTCCCTCATCCGTGCAGATCTTCCGCTATGGGTGTTTAGGGACGTTCTTTTATTTGCAAGTGAACTACTTTTGAATTCTTTTTAGGGTTAAAGCCCCTTTCGCGTGGTACGCATGATGAATTGATAGGTCGCATTATGAGACCTGCTAAGGGTCAATTTCTGCTGATGCGTAGTAGTTCAATTTTCCGACCTACATTAAATATTTGCTACCCTTTTCACTAGCACTTGTGTAATATTCGGACATGGCGAGGGCGGTTACGGGGACATGAACGAGCACGATTTCTTAACCATCACATCTCTCACTTCTTTCTCCACTATTCCAAAGACTGCCTTTCTCACTTGATTCTTCTAATTTTCTCCAGCGACTCAAGTGCTCTTTTCCGAGATGCATTTTTCAGTTGTTGCTTGACAATTTCAGGTACTATTCTTCGTCTCTCCTTTCATTTTGTTCCCCTCTTCCTTATGGGTTGTTTGTGCTTTGTTGGGTTTTCTTGGGATTTTTATTTTTGGGCATACATTTCGTCGGTTGTTTTTGGTTAAGCAGATTAGAGCCCGTCTCCGCCTCTTTTTTTCCTTTTTTGGCTTTCCCTTAAAATTCAAAGTATTTATTCTCTTTTGATTTTAATGGCCTCTTCATATAGTTATGTTTCCTAAAATCGGGAAGGCTCAGATTCTGACCGTAGCTTCTATTTGACACCTCCCTTCACTCTTTCTCCTCGATGGCTTCCGACAGTGGTGACGGTTACCACCCCGAGCTAGGATCTCCTCTTCCAGTCAGTAGACCAGCCCGAAACAAGTAGGACTGTAGGCCACTCTAATAGGAAGTCTAGCTCTCTGATGACAGGACCTTATATGAGTTGGTCTTTGGGCTAGAGTGCGTCAAAGGTAGAGATGAATAGGTCCTGAGCATGCCAGTTTAGAAGTAGTGGATCTTGAACGCGATCAGGCACTTGAGCAGGTTGTAGGGGGGTTGGTCCTTCTTGCGGACTGGGCCAATACCGGGTACTCGGAGTCATGTCTAAAATGACTGCAGAGGACGTAAGGGATACAACAAAAAACATTCCCGACCATAACCTTTGCTATAAGATTTTGAACCCCTATCAACATTGTTTCGGCCCACCTCCGGGCTACATAGCCTTTTATTTGGATGTTATGGGTAGGGGAGCTGGTATTCTTGTTTACGTTTTCTTTTGTGAGGTGCTTCAGTCTTATCACATTTCTCCTTTTTTATTACCCCTGAAGGTTGGTGTCATCTTCTTGGGGTCTTATGTGTTTCAACGTAGGTCTAAGTCTCCCGACCCTACGGTAGTGGCACCATATGTACCAAAAGAACCAGTGCGTAGATAAGCACTATTATTACTTCACTAGGTGTGCTAAGGGTATGTCTATCTTGATAAAAGACCCTCTATCCAATACTCTGGGGTGGTGGAACACATTTTTCTTCCTTAAGATGGACTCCGAGATCCCCGAGTTCTTGAGTCATGGCGTTGTTCCTCCAAGTGCATCTACGGGTCCCTTTTTATTTGTTTTGAACTATATTTATTTTAGCCAAACTGACTTCATTCTACTTTTCTTTTTTCTTATAAGGATCACCCATCCGGAGCTTCATCTCTAGGAGCAAGCTCGTGTCGACCGCGCCTATGGCGTCTTCATGAGTGATCCAGAGTGGGACGTGGTGCAGCTGATAACTGTTATAGCTAACTGATTAATTATTATATAGTGGTCAAATAAATTTATGACTCAAATGTCGAACATAATGGAATGATGTGGCAAATTAGTTATATGTACTAAAACACAGTTATTGGATAAATTGTTTGAATAATTCAAAAGATGATTTAATTTATTAAAGTAGGCTAATGGAATAAAATAGCAAATTTATTCAAATAAAGGAAAACACAGATCCAAGAGCATAAATCTTATTCTGAATAACATGTAAGACTTAATCAAACTAATTGGTGGAATACTAAAAATATGGTATATATCCAGGATCGGACAAATATAACCTATATTACTAACTAGTGACTATCTCCTCTCGGTCACAAGAAAACCAATTAGTCAATCTCATATGCAAGTCATATTAAATTCCTATAGCCTAGTACTTCTTGGTCGGACAATATAGATTATATCATGCATTCCTAATTCTTACTATCAAATTCCACATATCGGCCCTTCATTCAATAGCTAAACATCTAAATTAACTGTCACCTCTCGGTCCTTAAATTAATTTAGAATTAATAAATAATATAGGATTCATGAACTTTAATAATTAATCATTAACATGCATAAAAAAATAATTATTCAAACCCTAGAACTTGCTAGGAATTTAGCTAGACATAATAGAAAGAAAAGACATAATTAAAATAAAAGGGAAATTGCATTAAATAAAATAAAAGAAGGAAAAAGAACTTAGCGTAGTTGTCAATGCCATTTTCGTATCTTCTCCACGGTACAGGAATTGAAATCGCTAGAAACTAAATTGCGTAAAAAAACTAGATACCCATTGAACTAAACTAGAGGGGTATTTATAATATTTTGCGTGGGCTTTACATGGCTTAATTCTTTAGGGAATAGGATTAGATTTGATGTAGATTTCAATCCTAATATCCTATTTTAAAATATCTTTCTTTTTAAGCTTCCCGCCTTCCAAGTTGATGCATATATTTAATCATGACCAAATCTCGACCAAAATACCTACAACTTCTAGAAACATGAAATTATACTGTGCATTCGTCGACACAAGTTTGCATTGGTCAACGCAAAATTTCCACATTGGTCAACATAGTTCGCATCGATTCACACACAATCCGGTGGATTGGATTTTGACCATTTTAGCACTATTTATGCACAAGCATAATACCACTCTATATAGACTCATGCAATAAATATAAAGTAAATAAACTAATATGCAAAAAAAAAATATAAATCAATCAAACCAGTAACGACTGAAAATATGAACTCATCAATCCCCTAAACTTGAATATTTGATTGTACTCAATCAAAAGAACAGAATTAATCTCAAGTTCATGTAATTAAAGTGTGCAATGCCTCACAAGATTCATCATAATCTAAGTAAGAAATGTCTACAAACACGAACAATCTAAATCAAGTTAGAAAATTAGTAAACTTTGGAAGAACCTCACTGGGAAGTGTTTCACTCAACACTCAAGTGTTTAAGGCTTAAATGTTTATACACTCATCATGTATGATTTACTGCTAGGTTTTGTGTACTAAAAGAATTTATTGTTGTGTGTACACATTTGACTTATCTTATATCTGTGAACAAACATAATTGCGAAAGCAACAAAATCATATTATCTCGTCGATAGGGATATTATGCGGCGTATAGGAGATCGCAGAAGACCATATAGATCATTTGACCTAGCGAGATAAAAGCATTGATATCACAGCCGAGATAATGTTGATAATTAGTCTGTTACTGTAGGCTGCAACATAGTGAGAAAGAAGTGGTTTAACTTGATCACTCGATATGTTTGTACGTGCAATTGCATATTTATTGGACCACTATGAGATGTGTTCTTCTGTCTGACTTAAGAAGAAACAAGATCTCGTTACTTGTTTGAGTCTAAATCTTAACAAAGGTTGAGAAGTATGCACAAGTTGTATGTCACTTTGACTTTCCATGGTTGAGAACTAGATTAACATGCTCGTGTATCCGCATCTTGGGTGACAGTAGCTTGTGTAGAACATTCGGATGATTGGAGTTAGATTACCATATTTGAGTATTAGAATGGGGAAATTCCTTAATGAGCTCAATAAGGTTCGTCGTGTTGAAGTCCTACAAGCCGATTAAGTTCAATCACAAATGATAATGATTGAGTAGTATTACATGATGGAGAAATGCTGCATCCGAAAGAAAATAAGACGCAGCCACTAGTCATGCATGATGGCCCAATCACAAAGGCACAAGCTAAGAAAATCAAAGAATCCATCCTAGGCATTTGGGCTAAAATTAAAGATAAAGTGCAAGGGAAAACTACATTGGGCCAAATGGTGAATCTTATTCAGATTGATGGGCTTATGTAAAATAACAACAATGAAGCCCAATTTGAAGATTGATTTTCTTCCATATTGCAAGGTTGAGGATAAGATGTCTTGTAACATCTTATTATATAGTTAATTCTAGCAAAATAAGGTCAGCATGCATTAGTTATTTTGTTAATTTAGTCATCATGCATTATTCATGGATGTAAATGTTGTCATATGAATATATATGGGTCACATGAATAATACTTATAATGCAGGTTACATTTGCATTCAATTTTAGATCATGCATTATTCATGGATATAAATGTGGTCATATCCTTATAAATGTGGTCACATGAATAATAGTTATTATGTAGGATACATTTGCATTCATTTTTAGATTATATTTTATTTAGCAGTGATTTTCAGTTACTTTTGGTGTCATTTAAGTGGCCAAAGGTAATATAACTATAAAGATAGTTATGGAGTCATGTCTTAGCCTATAAATTGGCATGTAATCACTCATGAAAATCACACTTGATTTTATAATAAATTTCATCTTTGTGAGTGAATTATCTTTGTAGAGTATTTTATTTGTTTGAGAACTTATCAAGATTTGTGAGCAAAATCTTGTGGCATTCAACTGTACCAAGGTTCTTGGCTTAATCTATAGCTAACGGGTCAAGGTTTTGTTAAGCTCTTGGTAAGATCAAATCCGATTCTCAATTTGGGGAGATCGACACCTTTGGTTGTTTACTTTGATGATATTCTTATCTATAGCAAGTGTGCAGAAGAACATTTTGATCATGTGCGTGATGCTTTAGACACCTTAAAAAATGAATCATTGTATGCTAATCTTAAGAAGTGTTCTTTTTGTTTGGATAAAGTTGTTTTTCTTGGTTTTGTGGTGAGTGCGAATGGCGTTGAAAAGGAACAAGAGAAAGTGAAAGCTATATTAGAATGGCCTGCACTAACAAATATTGCTCAAGTAAGAAGTTTTCATGGTCTTGCTAGTGTCTATAGAAGGTTTTGTGCGGAACTTTAGCACCATTGCTTCAGCTTTGAATGAAATTGTTAAAAAAGAAGTTGTTATAATTGGGGAGTAAAGCAAGAACATTCATTCAATATCCTTAAAGAAAAACTAACTAGTGCACCTATTCTTGCATTACCTAACTTTAATAAAATCTTTGAACTTAAATGTGATACATCTATTGTGGGTCTAGGAGTTGTTTTTTTGCTGGATGGTAGACCTATTGCTTACTTTAGTGAAAAGTTGAATGGAGCTCAATTGAACTACCCAACATATGACAAGGAAGTGTATGCTTTAGTTAGGACAATGGAGACGTGGAAACACTACCTATGGACAAGAGAGATTTTAATTCATACCGATCATGAATCTCTCAAATATCTCAAAGGTCAAGGGAAACTTAGTAAGCGGCATATCAAGTGGGTGGAGTTCATTGAGTCATTTCCATATGTGATAGAGTACAAAAAGAAAAAGGGATGGAAAACATTGTTACAGATGCGTTGTCTAAAAGGTATACTTTAATCACTACTTTGAGTTATAAACTACTTGGTTTTGAATCCATTAGGGAAATATATGAAAACGATCATGATTTTGGTTCTATTTTTTTCCCTATGAGCATGCTGGATTCGAAAAGTTTTATAGCCACGGTGGCTATTTGTTTCGTGAAAATAAACTTTGCATTCCTAAATGTTCCATGCTCGAATTGCTTATTTGTGAAGCTCATGGTGGTGGATTGATGGGTCATTTTGGCACTCATTAGACATTAAGTGTTTTCCGTGAACATTTCTATTGACCTAAAATGCGAGTTGATGTTGAAAGAATGTTTGAAAGGTGTATAACTTGCATAAAAGCTAAATCAAAGTTGAACCCACATGACTTGTACACCCCTTTACCTATTCCTTCTGAACCTTAAGTTGATATATCAATGGATTTTGTTTTAGGTTTGCCTAGAACAAGAAGAGGAAAAGATTTTGTGTTTGTGGTGGTAGATAGATTTTCAAAAATGGTACACTTTATTCAATGTCATAAAAGTGATGATGCAACACATATTGCTGATTTTTTCTTTAAAGAAATTGTGTGATTGCATGGTGTTCCTAGAACAATTGTAACTGATCGTGATGCAAATTTTTTAAGTCATTTTTCGCGTGTGCTTTGGAAAAAATTGGGGACAAAACTTTTGTTTTCTACTACTTGTCATCCTCAAACAGATTGGCATACGCAAATAGTTAATAGAACTTTATCACAATTACTTCGACTCTTGATTCAAAAAAATTTGAAGAATTTGGAAGATTGTTTGCCTTTTGATGAATTTGTTTACAATAGAAGTGCACATTCTGCTACTAACTTTTCTCCATTTAAAATTGTGTATGGTTTTAATCCATTGAGTCCGCTTGATATCATTCCTATACCTATTGAAGAACGTGCAAGTATTGATGGTAAAGCTAAAGCTGAAATGGTTAAAAGGATACATGAAAAGGTAAAACTCAACATTGAGAAAAGAACTGACTAATATGTCAAACAAGCCAACAAGGGCCAAAAGCAAGTCAAGTTTAAGCCGGGCGATTGGGTTTGGTTGTATTTGAGGAAAGAAAATGTTTCCTTCTAAAAAAAGTCTAAGTTGCAACCAAGAGGAGATGGACTGTTTCAAGTGATAATGCATATAAAATAGACCTCCCAGGTGAGTATAATGTTAATACTACTTTCAATATTGCTGATTTATCTCCTTATTTTGGTGATGTAGATTCGAGGACGAATCTTTTTTAAGAAGAAAGGAATGATGGAGATATGTCCCATCCAAAAGAAAATAAGACGCAGTCGCTAGTCGTGCATGATGGCCCAATCAAAAGGGCACGAGCTAAGCAAATCAAAGAATCCATGCTAGGCATTTGGGCCAAATGGTGAATCTTATTCAAATTGATGGGCATATGTCAAATAAAAACAATCAGACCCAACTTGAAGATTGATTTTCCTCCATATTGCAATGTTGACGATAAGATGTCTTGTAACATCTTATTATATAGTTAATTCTAGTAAAATAAGGTCAGCATGCATTAGTTATTTTGTTAATTTAGTCATCATGCATTATTCATGGATGTAAATGTGGTCACATAAATAATACTTATTATGAAGGTTACATTTGCATTCAAATTTAGATTATGCATTATTCATAAATATAAATGTGGCCATATCCTTATAAATGTGGTCACATGAATAATATTTATTATGTAGGATACATTAGCGTTCATTTTTAGATTATATTTCATTTGGTAATGATTTTTGGTTACTTTTTGTGTCATTTAAGTGGCCAAAGGTAACATAACTACAAAGAGAGATATAGAGTCTTGTCTTGCCCTATAAATAGGCATGTAATCACTCATAATAATCAGACTTGATTTTATAATAAATTTCATCTTTGTAAGTGAATTCTCTTTGTAGAGTATTTCATTTATTTGAGAACTTATTAAGATTTGTGAGGAAAATCTTGTGGCATTCAACTATACCAAGGTTCTTGGCTTAATCTATAGTTAACGGGTCAAGGTTTTGTTAAGCTCTGGGTAAGATCAAACCAGATTCTCGATTTGGGGAGACCTTTGTCTATTTTTATACGTTAAGTTCTAAGATCAATATATCTAATGGGTTGTTCGTTCGTATCATTACTCAGGATAATAAGATAATAATTAATTATGTGGATCTTGTCATAAGCTCTAATTAATGTCCAGTAACCTTAAAAATGAGGATTCACCGAGTCGATGCAACACATTCACATAACGTGGTAATAAAGGGGTAGATTAATATTAATTCTATGGTGAAATGGATTATTATTAATTAATTAACTAAGTTACGGGTTATGGACATGTGAATTAATCAATTCATAAGCTCACTTTATTATTTACATTAGATCCCAAATGTGGCCCAATAAATTGCTTAAGGGAGCCCATTAGGGTTTCAACCCTGGTATTATAAATAGTTCATTCTCTTCTCATATTTCATAAGTTCATAAAACAACAACTGAAACCCTAGAGGGAGAGAGAGGGGGGCAGTGCCAACAGCATAGAGGGAGGAGAATTTCGACTCTGTCTTGTGTAGTGCAATCCTTTTATTTGAGACAGTGCTAGTTTAGGCTGCAGCACAGTCCGTAATTAGTGGCTTATCTTGGTCATTAGATGTGCTGGTGTGTTTGGTACGTATTGATAGGACCTAACTGAGATTGATTATTTTATCTGACATTAAAAGAATCTTGATCTCGGTGGCTCGATGAAATCTAAAGCCTAATGAAGGTTCAAGAGGTATACACAAGTTTGTGTATCACTTTGAGATACTATGGTGGAGAGTCTTACATGTACTTGTATATTTGTATCTTGGGTGGTAACAATTTGTGTATGACTTCTAGTTCTTTAGTTAGGTACCCATATCCAGTATAGGATGGTGACATTCCCTAAGAAGCTAAAAAAAGGTTCACTATGCGGAAGTCTTGCAGGCTGATTAAGCTCAAGCATAACTAAAAAGGTATTAAGTGGTATTACTTAAGAATAAAAGATATTAATTAATTTGTAGGCTTGTAAGAGCTTAAATTAATTATTGATTGTCTGTAACCTAAAATATGGGGATATACTGAGCTCGTGAAACTTATTACTCAGAACGTGGTAGCAAAGAGGTAGGACAGTATTGATGCTCTGATGGAATGAATCAATATTAATTAATTATATCATAGGTTGAATATGAGAATTAATTAATTGATAGACCTTCTTTGCTATTTGTATACTGGTCCTTCGTGTGGTCCATGAAAAGATCAAGCTCAATAGGGATCATAATTTTCTATAAACACCCTTTAGTTCTCTGATCTCAATACACCACAAGATCATAAGTTGATAAGCAACAAACCAGATATTTGGGAGCTGTGATTGTCGACCAATATCGGAGAAAGGAAAGAAATTTTTGCTTCTCGATAGGACCAAAATCCAGAGGGAATCTTCACTTGATATCCAGATCGGAGCAAGGGATACAGATCAGAAGATTAGATCTGGAGGATTTTCTTTCTCTCTCTTCCTTATTATTTTCGATTTTATTAGATATAAAATCAGAGATTTAATTCTGATCTTTTCAGGATTGAATCTTATTGCGCAAGAAGTGTTAGATATCAAATCCCCGCACAAATGTTTAGAGATTAAATTCATCCAGGTATTCCGCAATCTTTCTTATGCATTCAATAAGAGCAGACTAGTTTTGATCATGAGCATAGAATTAGTTTTATGATATCGAATGCAATTCAGTTTGCTAGTAAAAATCCCTGCAATCAAAGCACCTAAACAACTTGAATAGAAACTTAAAAATTGGTCCAAACATCAGCCACAATACATGAATTCTATACCAAAACAATATAAAATCCAAAAATAAGCCAAAATACATAAACCAAATCATTAAACAAATCCAAAAGACCAATCTTTTAATCCATTCATCATAAGCAGGCAAAGATAAACAAAACAAATAAAACAAGTGCCACTATTCACTCATATGATCAACTCTCTCCGGATATTTTCTTCTTGTATGTACCGTCTGCTAACATATACTACACATCTTTGCCAGTATACATGGCCCATCTTGGGGTGGAGGATTGTTCAAATACACTTCACCAATGCCAATATATGCAGTGCAAACACGTGCGTTGTAACATGGTTGTCGACACCTCCTACATACTTGAGTTATGCGCATGGTTGAACTCTCGGCACTAAAACGTGTTCTACTCATCCTAGGCGACCTGCCTGTCAAACTACTGTTGGAGGTCTCACCCACACCGATGGATGTGGCACATTCATAATGGTTTGATCATATGTTTGTAGAAGAGTGAATTGTTTGTAGTAGTGTGACACGTACTCTGATATAGGCTGTGAAGTATATCTTGATGGAATTATGTACAAAAAACATTATGATTGGCATATTAAGTACAAAGTTTATTGGTTAATATACTTGGAATCATAAATGTTGAATGTTCATCTCCTGTCTGAATTAACAAACATGTTTCGCAAACGCTTTTATCCCACTACAAGAAAAAAGGCAATAGAAGACGCGGAATCCGCGTCTTCTATTGCTGAATTACGCGTCATCTATTGCTGAATTCCGCGTCTTCTATACAAGTGTAGTCTAAGAATTTTCGCTTATAGAAGACGCAAAATTATGCGTCTTCTAATGGCTTATAGACAACGCGGTAATCCGCGTCTTCTATATGTCAATAGAAGACGTAGAATTTTACGTCTTCTATATGCCAATAGGTGACACGAAATTCCGCGTTGTGTATTGCCTTATAGAAGACGCAGAATTTTGCGTCTTCTATATGTCAATAGAAGACGCGAATTTCTGCGTCTTCTATATATTAGATAGACAACGCAGTGCACCGCATCTTCTATTGTTTTTTTTTTTTTTTTCAATTTCTAAAATCCTGTAATTATAATAATTCTAAAATAACAACAATAACATTGATAGCAACAAAATCTCCAATTTTTTTCACTAATAATTAGAACAAAATTAAATATACACATGATTTAAGTACAAAAGTTAAGAATAAAAACTCATTCAAAATTAAGTGTTTGGTATACAAAATTGAAGTCTTTCTAGTCGACTATGCTAAATCTATCTTGTAGCCCAATCAAAGTGTTTAATGGATATGGGACACTACCCTTGCCGTTTTGACATTTTCGACGACCTGAAACCGAGATGACATTAGCAAATTTATCAAAATGCAACATAGAAATCTGAGATTGAGAAAAATAATCACATAAAACGATAACTCAAACACACTAACATACCTCAAACCAAATAAGTTTGGACAAAGTCACACCAATCCTTACGAACTTCATCAATTTCACTTTGACGATACATTTGTTGATTAAACTATTAAAAATTGAAGCACAAAGATAATAAAATAATTGCAAGTAATGAATTCTTTAATAGGTTAGAATTGATATCAAATTACCATATCTGTCAATGGAAGAGAATCAGGAATGTCGTCAATAATATCTTTCATATAATGCATGACATAATAGCCACATTGCTTTTCATCGAGCTGTTGTGGACATTGTATGATCATCATTTTAGAACAGTTAATGCTTTAACTTAAAATTTTAACAAGTCAAGTAAGACACATTTACCTTGACGATTTCCCAGTCAAACTTTGTCCCTCTTCTTCCTATCGAATGTTATATTTTCAAAGCCCTGCATTATAATAAAATAAAAAGTGAAAAAAATTGTCTATCTACTTTGTTAATTAAAATGTAAACTTACATTTAAATTATACCTATCCACTCAGCATAATGAATTTGGTTATCTAGAGGATCCAGCACATACACCTTGTCAACATGTGCATCAATCACCAGAAGGATACAATGAAACCTAGTTTTAAAGTCAAAAAATGGTGATTGAATTTTACCAACAGTAATAAATATAAACATTGTTAATTAATTGAAACGATTATATTTACGTACACAACGTTGCATGGCACAAAAAGAAGTTGTTTCGATGACGTTCCAATCAACCTTCGTCCTATAAGATCAGACTTTTCTACCGAATTATGGTTGGTTGAGATAGCATATGGATCAACAAATCGAATTTTTTTTAGAAGTTTCATGTCCGCACACACCTTATACAAGTGTCTGCATATTCTCACATTGATCAAGTTACATTAAAACAATATTGTATATACTGATACAACAAATAATAAAATAATTAAAATAAAACTTACAATATATAAACCGATATGCATCCTGCTCCGATAGGCTCAAGCTCACATAGTGACGCTCTCACATCATACACATTAAGAGATTATCAATATAGATCATTAAGTAATTGGTGTTTCACACCACGGTGTAACTGTTTCCGTTACCACTAGTTTACATATAATGTGGTTATCCACAGTAGTATAATTATGGTTATCCATGGTAGTTCACGGAATGCTTCCGTGTTATTTACAATAATAATACTCTCCATACACACAATCCCAGCAGCAAACAAATCCTATATAACTATCATATATCTTCACAATTTGTTTGGGTTGGCGGAAGAAAGAAAATTAAACACTCAAACAATTATAATGGACTGTATACAAAATAGACTTGTATTTAAGTGAGAGTAAATAAAATAATTACTGGGCGCCGCTTACCCAGGCATATCAATGCGGACCACAAATATTGAGCGTCGTCTACCCAAAACATGCAAAACGGACTGCAATTATTGGGCGCCGCCTAAGCAAACATGTATCGCGGTCTCTAACTATAGTATACTATACTTAAAACATGATAAATGATGTAATCAAATTAGAAACACACATACTCTCAGATTTATTTATGTCGACCTCAATGGAGGAAATGGAAAGAAGTTTTTTTTTTCTTTCTTTCTAATTTAATTGTAAAAACAATTTTAGATAATATTATAATAATTAATATGGTATAATAATATAATTCAAATAAACATTTTTATTTGCTTCCATTATTAAATAAACGAACTTTGCATCTTTTACATAATGTTACACATTGGATTAATAGTGAAGAGGTATAAACATTAAGTTATTCTGTTATAATATATGATGCCAATCTTTTTATTTATTAATGAGATTAGAAAAAATTTGCAAAAATACAGGCTAGATTAAGGAAGCAATTAAAAGCAGGCGCACAAGTTAGAAAAAGTTTAAGCTACAAAATTGGACATAAATTGTATAATTACCTGAACAAATGACAAAACAATGGCGATGCCAAGGCGGCCGACAAAATTGGCCTGAATCTGAATCTCAAAAATTCCGATACTAGAAACACTCTGTTTTCGCCTCCCGCACTGCACCACCAATTGAATCATCTCAAAAGTTAACCAGAGGCATATTCGATGTAAATCTCCATCAAATACATTGACAAATTGCAACAAGTATCATGCAAGACATCGACAAAAGAAAAAAAAACACTTTCCCCAAATCAATAAAAATACACATTAACCACAAAAAAAAAAAAAAAAAAAAAAAACAGAAAATGACAGCAGATCAAATTGTTTGAAACCAACCACCCTAAACTCGAGCTACAATTTTTTAAACTTCAAAGCTGCCATTAATTGGATATCAAATTTCACTGCAACTACTGTCCATCTAACATGAATGATTAAAATTATGTCCATCTAATTAGAAATAACAAAATGGGTTCTACATGAGAGGAGACAAGTTCACATCAAAATATAATATCATGTATATATATAGTATTCTTGGTTCAACCTTTTTCACTCACAATCGAAATTTGACACTGCAATACTACACAACATCACATATACAACAAAATATCACTACTTATAGTATTACTTAATTTCATGAATATAAGATCACGACTATATCATTATATTTTATTTATATACACACATATATATATAGATGATATGAATTAAGATAGGCCAACCACTGCCTCTCACAAAAAGTTGTATGATCTTAGCTTCAATTATGTTTGAAGTATCTCAGTCAAGATTTTTACCTATTGTGCTATCTTCTTTTTCACCCTGTTCAATAGTAGAAACTAAACAAACTCAAAGCTTATCATTCCTTCCTGCCTACCACCTCCACAACTGCTAACACTACACTTTTTTAGCAGCTAACTTGAGTAATTCTCTTCCTTCGTCTCAACCATATATAACTGATATATCAAGATTTTAAACATGATCATCACCACCTCCAATAACAATCAAGCATGCCCAGACATATAATTAACAATTTATGACTTTTTTATTTAATCTTGGATCTTATAGTGAACATAGAGATGATTTCACACGGCACAATTGAGAATTGAACACACATACCAGAATATTAAAAAATTCGTCAAATTCAACAAGCTAAACAAAAGAAAAAACGAAAAAAAAACCTACCAACGATTGTTCGAGATTGGCTTTCACGTCATCAGACGGACGGAAAAACTTGGGCTGCTTCTCCTCGACGGCGGCAGCGACCTCCGGATTGTTTGTGTAACAAAGGTAATGGCATCGCAGTTTGAAGGCAGACTGGCGGCGGGAGGGCAGGCTGGCGGCAAGATGGTTGGTTGGCGCAGGGGGCATTTGTTTTTTTTACAGTGAGCGGCGGGAGGGCAGGTTGGCGGCGGGTGGACAGCTAGCGGCGGGAGGGGCAGGCTGGCGGTGGGGGGGCAGGCTCACGGCGGGGGGGGGGGGGGCGGCAGTTGTTTTTTTAACAGTTGCGTGAGTAATGAAATATCGGGTATTAGGTTAAAATAAATTTGAACATATATTACACAATGCGGATAACCGCGTCTTTTATATACGTATAGAAGACGCGGCAATCTGCGTCGTCTATCGACAGAAATTCGTAAAATTATAGAAGACGCGAGAATCCGCGTCTTCTATATATGTATAGAAGACGCGGTTTGCCGCATCTTCTATACGTATATAGAAGACTCAGATTTCCGCATCTTCTATTAGCGAGCCATTTTTTCCCTACGCATTTACACATATGCGTCCTCTATTAACAAATAAACTACACGATTAAATATCCGCGTCTTCTATGAAGCGTTGTCTATTCCCTTTCTGTTGTAGTGTCATCTTATCTCGTCGATAGGGAGATCATAAGGTGTGTAGTAGATCACGAAAGATCGTATGGATCGTCTGACCTAGTGAGATATAATTGGTTATCACAGCTGAGACATTCCAAGGATAGACTATCGGTATAGGCTGCTGATGGTTTTGTATACTGAAAGCATTTATTATAATGAGTATACAACGGTTTATTTCTCCTATCTGTCAAACAAACTTACATGTATGTAACAATGATATCCTCTTGTCTCACCGATAGGGACGATCATACGGCGTGTAGTAGATCGCGGAAAATAGTATGATCACTTGACCTAGTGAGACATAAACCTGATCACAGCCGAGACAGCGTATGAGGAGGATACGTCTGTCCGGATAGCTGCGGCATTGTCGGAATAAGTAGTCTGTCTTGGTTACTTGACATACTGGTACACAAGGGTGGCGTATTGATGGACCGCAGTGAGATGTATTTGACTGTCTGACAACAACGAATACAAGATCTCGTTCTTGATTGAGTCCAAACCCTAACGAAGGTTCAGGGGTTTGCACGGATTGACTGTTGTTTTGACTTGCCATGGTGGAGAGCCTATGTAACGTGCTCGTATATCTGCATCTTGGGTAACAGCAGTTCGTGTAGTACTACTGCCTGAGACTAGGTTTAGGTAACCATATCCGAGTAATAGGATGGGGACATTCCCTGAGGAGCTCAATGGCATTCATCGTGCCAAAGTCCTGCAGGCTGATTAATTTCAGGCACGAGTGATATGGATTGAGTGGTACTACTCAGGAATAATAAAATATTAATTAATTGTGGATAGAACATGTCAAAAGCACCGATTAATTAATGAATGTCCGGTAACCTTAAATATGGAGATTCTCAATAAATGCAGCCCGTTCTCATAACGTTGTAATAAAGGGGTATGTCAGTATTAATTTTGTGGTGAAAAAAAATTAATATTAATTAATTAATTATGTCCTGGGTTGTGGACATGGGAATTAATTAATTTATAGGCCCACTTTATTATTTGCATTAGGTCCCAGGTCTGACCCAATTAAATATGTTGAATGAAGCCCAGTAGTCCATTAGGGATAAAACCCTAGGTCTATAAATAGACCCCTCTCTCTTTGAAACCCTAGCCACCTTGATCATAATTCAAATCAATCAAAACCCTAGGGAGAGAGAGAGCGGGGCGACGCATATTGTAGAGGGAGGAGAAGGAATTTCGACTCTGGCCTACAATTACAGATCTGTGGAATCCTCACCAGTAGCAGATCTGAACAGCATTGGGACATAGCCCTGAAGATCTAATCTGGAGAACATATTATCTTTCTTTCTCTTTTGTTTAATTAAATCTTGAAGTTAGAATCTATCTAATTTCTGTTTCCACAAATTTAATTAATATTGCGTGGTTGATTCAAGTTTTGGAATTCAAACGCGAAAGATCGGTACAAAATCTACGGAGTTCAGGTAAACTCTATTATCCATGCATTAAATTCATAGGAGCATGCTAGGGTTTGTGAATTGTTGTTATGAGCAATAACCATAAATTGATCCGGTTCATTTGGTTTTTTGTGATTCGGTTCACGGATAAATCCCTACAATTGGTATCAGAGAGAGGTTCTGATTTAGGGCTTTGTTGTTCATAATAGATTCATTGATGCATGTATGAATTTTATTTTTGTCTTGGATGGTTTTTGTTCCTCGTGGCAACCCGTTTGATTCAGCCCGCGGTGGTTTATCCGTGTAGGGTTGAATCTGTTTTGTAAAATCACAATAAAATATATGATTAGATTAGATTTGATAGAAAAGTGTAATAGATTAGTTTCTGTAATTTTTATTCAAATCTGTAAATTGGACGGGTCGAGACGAAAAACGAAGACGGTGCCGATGGAGGGCAGCGGGTCGCAGCGGCGCGCGTCGCGGGCAACAGGCAGCGGGGCCAGCGGGGCAGGCGCGCGGCTGCGCTGGGCGGCAGTGGCGCGTGTTGGCAGCGGCGTGTCCGTCAGTGGCAGTTGTTGTCCCGTCGCAGTGGTTTGCGATTAGGTGGCTTGTGCAATCCTGTGTAAACCCTAGGTTTGCATTAGGGTTTGGGGCCAATCATCAAATCAAAAAACCCTAAATCCCTAAAGATTTGGTGAATAAAGATTTGGAGGCCCTGGAAGATTTGAAAAGATTTGGACTTATCCAAATAAATTCAAAATTCAAATTGTAATAGATAGGATTTTATTTTCCTATTTTGTGGGGCCACGAGGAATTTTTGTTTGCCTTAATTGTCCTCATATGATATGTGATTTATTATGTGCGCAATTAAGCATGTGTAGATAATAGGAAAAGCATGATTTACTGCTTTTATTAGTTACAGTTTTCCAAGCATGCTTATGTGATTAATTTCTTGTTGGATTATATTTTGGGAATTTTTGGGCTTGTTTAATTACATTCAAAAATTGGGAAAATATAATGACAAAGAAATTATATGTGCGCATATAAGAAACATTTTTTTGAAAGAAAAATACTAAGCGGATTTTTTAAATAAAATCAATAGACCTCCACAAAGCTGTCCTAGGCTGTAAGTGTATCTCTCGCTCTAGTAAACGTCTACGAGTGTAGCTTGCTAGTTCTTGGAGGTGCATGGGTACAATTGTTGGGATTTCTAGACAAACAATTTAAATCATGTGAATAGTGGGAGGGTTTTGCGTAAATGTCTAGGAGTGTAGCTTGCGTAGATCTCTTTCATAAGTATTCTAGGATTGATTTAAATTATATATAACAAAAGCTTTAAGAGCTGTGCGGTATGGTTACGTGCCATGCTAAACTGTCTCTTTTGGCCAAAGTAAAATTTGTGGTTAATTGCTTATAAGCATCTTAGGATATAATGCTGCTTCCCTGTCCTTGAGAGATGGCTTGGTCTAAGGTTTTTACTAATTATTAATTTCTAGTGTCAAAAGGTTTCTGACATGGTAGTGAAATTAAAGAATTGGGGCTTAAAACCCGCAGTTTTGGTTGATGGTGACATCGTAAACGTCTACGAGTGTAGCTTGCGGTGGGAACTCTTGGGCAATTAGTGGAAAAAATATGTATTTGATTTATGAAAAGGTTTTCAATGCATTTGTTTTCGAAGTTCTACATGTATGTTCTTATTTAAGATTCTTTATTGTTTCAAATATGTCTATGTCTACTGTTGATCATATTCTTGCTCTCAATCCTTTAACTGGTCCAAACTTTCCTGAGTGGAGACACTGCATTGAGTATATCCTCCTGACTAAGCAACACATGTTTGTTCTTACTATGATGCCACTTGCCCCACATTACCATAAAGTCTCTAGAATTGAGAATGAGTTCTATGGCAGATAGGTGGCATCTGAAGATTTTACACTACAAAAAAAACTATTTGTAGTGACAATAATCTTAGTGACATTTAAATTCTTGTGGCTAAAAATACATTTATAGTAATAATTATACATTTTGTCACAAAAAATACAATTTGTGACAATTTTATTTGTTGCGGGTATTTATTATCACTAAAGTTAATGACAATAATATTTTGGCCACTAAACATATATGTATAGCAACAATAAATTCTTTCGTCACAAAACATATAATTTGTGACAATTTTATTAGTTGCGAGTATTTATCGTCACTAAAGTTAGTGACAATAATATTTTTGTCACTAAACATATATCTACAGCAACAATAAGTTTTCTTATCACAAAAAATATAACTTGTGACAATTTCATAAGTTCTCAATATTTATTGTCACTAATGTTAGTGACAGTAACTTTTTTGTAACTAAAAACACTATTTTAGCTACAACAAATTTTTTCATCACAATTTTTGTTTTTAATTTGTGACAAGTTCAAATGTTGTTAGTATTTACCGTCACTAAAGTAGGTGACAATAATTTTCTTGTAACTAAAAAGATTTTATGGTGACAATAACCCAATTTATCACAACAAATTATAAATTGTGACAGTTCAATATATTATCACTGAATTCGACAACAATAAAATTTGTTATGATGTTTTAGCTAAATTTCAAAATCTAATAAACCCCACTAATTTATTATTAATGACTTTTACAAGCCATCAATTTAATTTTGTTAACGTAATATCTTAAACTCTTAAAATTTCATAAAAAAAATTTTATACTGGCAAATTTATGAAGTTATATGAATAACAATTAAATATTGACTTTATATATTTCAGTAATTAAATTATATAAGTATTTTTATTTAAGTAATAAAGACTAATAAAATTTTGAATTTTATCTCATTTAAATTATAATTGAAGATTATATTACTATTTAAATTTGTAATGAGTAAATTACGTAATCAAAATTCTAAATAATGCATAAATTTTGAATTATTTGATTAAATTATAATTTTCAATTAGATATTATGTAAAATCTATTTTTAATATAAATTAAAATCTTACGTAATAAGTTTTTAATTAAAACTTATTATTTATTCAAATTTAATTTTTACTAATCTTATAAATTAAATAACTACTACCACTTCGACAAATTCTAAATAAAGTAAAAGTAAATATTGTGTAGTAATTTTTTTTGTATAAAATTTCAATGTACCAATATTTATATTTCACATTTATTTTTCAGAATTCTATGGTGTGGTAGTAGTTTTTTAATTTGTAAGATTGTCAAAAATTTAATTTATAAAGCGTGAAATAGGATTCTAAAAATTTATAAACTTTAGATAGATAGTCATCATTACATGATATATATTAATTATCCAATGTATCAATAATCAGTTACTTAGTGCAGTGGATGGGCGCAAAGGATGAGCTAAGAGGTATAAGGTTCGAATCTCAATAGAAGCATAAAATATTAATTTTTTCTATAACTATGTGCAGAGTCTTGATTATTGGTAGGACGTTGCGGTGATGGCTCGGTGGGCCTGATTACTCTTGGTTCAGTGCGGTTGGCTACGGCTCGTGGTGGTAGGCTAGTTGCGGTTGGTCGATGGCTAAAGGTTGTGGCAGGTTGGTGGCGGGCTAGGTGTGGTTCATGCATTGTGGTTGGTAGATGGCTTAGTGCTAGGCCGGCGGTTAGGTGCGGACCCGTGCAGTGTAAATGGGTTCAAATGACTTGGTCAACAGGCTAGGTGTTTTAGCGACGATAAATTATGCTTACTAAATTTTATATTTTTGTGATAATTAGTGTAGTAGCTAAAACGTGTTTATTTAGTGACAACACATATTTGTGACTATATTACAATATTTTAGCGATGACCAATTATGCTACTAAATAATAAAGTTTTTGTGATAATTAGTGTTGTGGCTAAAACATGTTTATTTAGTGACAAAACATCTGTGTGACTATATCATGATAATTTAGCGACGATTATAGTTTGTAACTAATTAATAGTGAATTAGTGATGAAGCTTGGTGTCACAATAAAATAGAGCAATAGTGACAACTATCGTAATTGATGGCTAAACCTTTTAGCCACTATTTAGTAGCCACAACATTGTGACGACACATAATATTGTCACTAAGATGCGATAGTGACAAAATTCATATTTATAGTGACAACTTCTATCGCCATTATAGACCATTTTTTTTTAGTGTTACTTACCATGTATGGCGAAGTGGAATGAACTATCAGCTGTGATCTCGTGAAAGACCTTGTCTGTAAGAGAATGGTTGATGGTAGTTTGGTGACATTGCATGTGATGATGATGGATGACACCATGAATCGGTTCACATGTAGAGGTGGATGTATCAGTGATCGGGCTAAGATCGATATAATCCTGAACTCTTTACCACTTTCATTTTATGACTTTAGGAAGGATGTAGCTAAGAGAAGTGAGTACTCTTTCAAAGAGTTGCTTACTGATCTTTTAGCAGGACAATTTTTCGTACCTTCATGGGATTCTGAGTTATCAGATCTTGAGCAAAGCTTGAGCACATTGAAAGATGTGGTTCATACTATGTGCAAGAATATGATTGATCGCAGAACACGTGAGAGGAGGTCAAATGAGATGAAGAGGGTTGGTGTCACTTCAAGTAAGAATGCATAGGGAAGCAAGGGACAAGGTACGTCATTTGCATTTGTAACGGAAACATGTTTAGCATCGGTTTCTACTCATTCGTGGGTAGTGGATACTGGAGCTACTGATCATGTTTGTTACATTTTGCAAGGGTTCACACTGAGGAGGGTGTTGAAGAATGACGAGGTTACCATCTCGATTGGGAACGCAACACAAGTGAGTGCAACTTCCATTGGAGATTTCACCTTGTACTTTGATGATTCTGTTTTAACTTTGATAGATGTTTTGTACGTGCCGGATTTTCGGAGGAACCTTATTTCAGTTTCCAAACTTTATATAGATGGATATTCAGTTATTTTTTGAAGTAGTGTTTCTATCATTGGTAATAACGGTGTTATCTGTCGTGGGATGCTGAATAATTCTCTCTATGTTATTAACCGCAATCATAAGTCTTCCGCGAGTATTGCATGTAATTCGTCCGTAATTGATAATCCTAGAAAGAGAAAACTTACTTCTTCTGATGAGGATCTTACATATCTCTGGCACTTGAGACTGGGTCACATCAGATTGAAGCGGATTCATGGACTTGCAGATGACGGTACATTGGACTTAGTCCGGACTGTATCTTATCAAGTCTGTGAATCCTGCATCGAGGGCAAGATGTCAACTAGGCCTTTTAAGGCTAGTCAGTCTCGAGAGCAGAGGAAGTGTTGGAATTGATCCTAGGGCTGGCAATTCGTGCGTGTTGGGTCGTTATCGTGTCGTGTCATTATTTTGTTTGAGCTTAACGGGTTCGTGTTGGGTTCGTATCTGAGCTTAACAGGTTCGTGTCGTGTTCGTGCTCATCATTATCGTGCGTGTTCGTGTCGTGTTATCGTGTCATATTATATTTTTTTTGTCCCAAGTGTAAAACTGACAATTTTAGTAAGGTTAATTTTTATCGTGTTGGGTCGTTTTCATGTCGTGTCATTATCGTGTTTGAGCTTAATGGGTTCGTGTCGTGTTCGTATTTGAGCTTAACAGGTTCGTGTCGTGTTCGTGCTTGCTTTTATCGTGTGTGTTTGTGTCGTGTTATCGTGTCGTGTCAGAAATTGTCAACCCTAATTGATCCATTCTGACTTATGTGGACCGATGTCCACGCAGGCTCGTGGAGGTACGAGTACTTCGTCACTTTCATTGACGATTACTCAAGGTACGGATACGTTTACCTGCTTCGCTACAAGTCTGAATGCTTTGAGGTAGAAAAGAAGGTCGGGAAAACTATCCAATCACTGCGATCTGACCGCGGTGGTGAATACCTCGGTAACGATTTCCTGCAGTATTTATCAGATAACGGGATTACATCCTAATGGACTGCACTGGGTACTCCCCAGCAAAACGGTGTAGCTGAAAGAAGAAATAGGACTCTTCTAGAGATGGTAAGATCAATGATGAGTTATGCAAATTTACCAATTACATTTTGGGGCTACGCATTGGAAACATCTGCTAACGTGTTAAATGTGGTGCCTTCTAAATCAGTTCCTAAGATGCCTTCTGAGCTCTTCCTTGGTCGCAAACCGAGTTTGTGCAAGTTTAGAGTATGGGGCTGTCCGGCACACGTACTGTCGAAGGAACCTGATCAGTTAGAAAGCAGGTCAAAGGTAATGTTGTTTATAGGGTATCCCAGGCAAACGAAAGGTGGTTACTTTTATTGTCCTGAGAGTCAGAGAATCGTTGTTAGCACCAACACTAGATTCTTGGAGGACGAGTATGTAAGGAACCACAGGTCAAGGAGTGATATCGTTCTTCAAGAAGTTAAAAACGAGAATGCAATTCCAAGGGAAGGGGAACGTGCAAATGTGGGTGCACCTGTGAGAGGTTCGGCACCACAGGCACGTTCTTCAGTGCAAGGTGCAGAACCACAAGTTACTGCACCTACTGCTGACACGGCACCGATGCCTCGTCGTAGTGGGAGAGTTATTTTCCAGTCGGAAAGGTACATGTTCGTGGGTGAGTCTTTGGACTTGAACCCAGAAGACGGACATGAGGACTCTGACCCACTGACTTACGAAGAGGCAGTGCAAGACAAGGATGTTGATAAATGGCGTGTCGCCAAGGATTCCGAAATTGAATCCATAACTGCTATGGATGTATACCAGAAAACTGATTTGCCGGATGGCTTTAGAGCCATAGGGTGCAAATCACTACAAGAAAATTGTAGAACGACAACGGTTAAAAGACAATGTTTTAGGGTTAAAAGCATTGTCCTAGAGTAAATATAGCTTAAAGCGTTGTCTATTGGAATATAAAAATACGTAAAGACAACGGTAGAAACTCACCGTTGTTGTTTAACTATTGTCTTATTACACAAAAGACAACACTTAAATTTAAGTGTTGTTATTTAACTATTGTTGTATATCTTAAATATAATTCTAAATTAATCTAAAATTAAAAACCTAAATTCCATTCATTAAAAAACCTAAATTTCCTATATTCCCTTCTTAAAAAAACCTAAATCCCAAAATTCCCAAATTTAAAAAACCTAAATTCCTAAATTCCCAAAATTCCATTCAATTCCCTCCCGTTATCCCCACACACTCCCACCACACCACCATCACCCCTGCAATCTACACGGCAGCCACCACCACCATCGCCCCTGCCGCATCCACACCCACCCACCGCCATCGACATTGCCGCATGATTGCCTGTCCCATGCCGTCGCACACCACTCCTTATCGCGCTGCCACCATTGCCGCACGGACCCCCGCCCGCCCGTCCTCTGCCGGCGATGCACGATTGCTTGTCCTTGCGCTGCCGCCATTGTCGGACGTTCGCTCTGTACTCCTACATCTGCCGCCACTTGAATCTTCAGACCAAGTTCTCGATTCAGAACATAAGATTGGAGTCCCGTTCCAGCATCACCGGAGGCAGCTCCAGTCTCTGACAAAGTTGTCTTCAGTAAGGTAATTTTTTATTATTTTGAAATGGCTGTATTTATATATGTCCAAGTCTTGACAGAAGTGTGACTGCACTCTCCTGGCGTGTGACTGCACTCTCCTGGCATGTTCTTTTAGGTAAAACAAGGTCTTGGGGGCAAAGTAAGGCTAATTTTATCTGGAGCAGCACCTCTTGCCTCCCATGTCGAAGAATATCTAAGAGTTGTCACATGTTCTTATGTTCTTCAGGGATACGGTATTTTCATTTATTTTATGAAAAGTTTATTTACTGCAATTTTCTTTGTCCGGTGAATAGCTCTATTAATTTATTTATTTCTTGGAGCTCATAATGCACAACTTGCTTCAAGGCTTTTGGAATTGACAATTTGTCCCTCTTGTCATTTTCAGAAAAATTCTCAAATTCAGGATGAGAGAGAAGAGCAGAGGATTAATAGGGTTTCATGTTTTGAGTTGTTATTATTATTTATTTATTTTTGTTGATGATATAACTAGGAAAGCTCATAAACACCAATATCAATTCAGCAAGTCTTTAGTTCTTTAGTTTTTGGTTGTATATGAAGTCAAACTTAGACATGTTCTTATCTGGTGTTAGGCTGGTGCAAAATGCTGGAGAGTTTGTTGTCACTTTCCCAAGGGCTTATCACTCAGAATTTAGTCATGGTAAGGCACTATAACATTTTATCCTATGCCAGTATTTATAGATTACATCAAATTTGTGGCAGTTAGAACATGCTTAATTTGTTTATGTGATCGTTTTAATTTTAGGATTCAATTGTGGAGAGGCTGCTAATATTGCTACTCCTGAATGGTTGAGGGTTGCAAAAGAAGCTGCAATTTGTAGGGCAGCTATTAATTGTCCTCCAATGGTTTCGCATTTCCAGTTACTTTATGATCTAGCTCTTTCTTTATGTTCAAGGTTAGTTTTCTCTTTGAAAGTGAATACTTTTTTTGTTTTAGTTTAGCGTCAGTTTCTTTTCTGTAACAATTGATGATCATTTTTCTAAGTTATAGTTGTTTTTTAAGAATAATGCAGAGTCCCTGTGTCAATCATGTTTGATGTTATCTTGTTTGATTAGCATTAGCTTCTATGAACTGAGGAAGCCTTGGTAATCATAAACTGTTTCTTTTGGTCAACTGGGCATGATCCTCACTCAATTTTGGTCGGCCTAATTATATTTTTAGTTGCTGCAGCTATTAATTGTCCTCCAATCGTTTCGCATTTCCAGTTACTTTATGATCTAGCTCTTTCTTTATGTTCAAGGTTACTTTTCTCTTTGAGAGTGAATACTTTTTTTGTTTTAGTTTAGCAAAATTATCTGTAATATCTATCAGTTTACCGACTTTCTTGTCATTTTCTTTTCTGTAACAATTGATGATCATTTTTCTGAGTTATAGTTGTTTTTAAGAATAATGCAGAGTCTTTGTGTCAATCATGTTTGATGTTATCTTGTTTGATGAGCATTAGCTTCTATGAACTGAGGAAGCCTTGGTAATCATAAACTGTTTCTTTTGGTCAACTGGGCATGATCCTCACTCAATTTTGGTCGACCTAATTATATTTTTAGTTGCTGCAGTCAGTTGTCAGAATCAATGCCTCTAAATTGTTCATTTGAAAAATGAAAGCCCTTATTGATAGCAAATCAAAAAACTGAATTGCTCATTTATATTTTTGTCATAGCAGATCAATAACTGTATTGGGATATTGGTTACTAGTGTAATTAAGTTGTAACTTGCTGGAGGTTGATAACATTATATAATGATAATAATCAAAATGTAACAATATTTATGAGATAGAAGATTGATATTAGTCTAAAAAGTCTAGGCCCTATTACCTTAAAAAAATGTCTGAGGATTACAAGCTCTATCTGTCTGTTTCTTGAACAGCAGAACGAAGGCTTGTTTATTAAAAGATAATGATTTCAAACATGATTGCAAAATTTTCCATGGTTATCTTATCACCTTTTGTTGACACACAACAAAAGTTTCGAATCATTAAAATGACCATTCCATTCTCGATTAATGTAGCAATTTATTGTAATGTGGGGTAAGTAATCTTTTTGACTTTCTTTTTAGTTATATGGATACTTTTGAACAATTATTATAATACGTGGTTCTTGATATAAATGTAGTGAACATTAGATTCTGACAATTATTGATCCTCACAACGAGGAGGTTAGCATTATGGATCCTCTGTATAATGGTATTCGTGATGGCATTTGGAAACAAGTAGTTAATGTGTAAGTTTATTTCCCTTTATATTTATATTTTATTTTTAATACTTCCAAATCCATTAATTACCCAACTAACTTATTAAATTTATATTATATAAAGTGCCTTGAAGATTTTTTGCACAGAGAAGCAAAAAATTAAGAGAAAGACTTCTAAGTGGACTATAATCAAGGTATGTTCATAACTTATACTTATAAAAATGAAGCAATATTAGTATATTTATCCTGCTCTGGCCCATTAGTGAAAGGAAGTTATTCATGTATGTTGAAGCAGAAATACCAAGAATTTAGCTTCTTACTTATAATAAATTGATTTCAAACATAGGGTCCTAAACAACCAGATGGATCCCACTGTGGCTATTATGTGATGAGATACATGAAGGATATAATTGAGGCTGATAATGTGGAGACGATTGGTTCGCTGCAATCATTGGTAATCATTTGCTCTTATTCTTTCAATATCTTTTAATGAGATATAACATTCTGTTGGGGAAATGTTTTTTTTCTTTTATGTTTAACAGTTCAAAATGAGTTTTTCTGTTGGGGAAATTGATGATGTGCGCAAGGAATGAGCCGACTGTGTTCAAGACTATGTTCAAGTATATACATGATGGACAAGTATTTACTTTGTATTTTCGGATAATGCTAGATAAATATTTACTTTGTAGTTTCGGATATTTTATATTTTGAGATATTTAATTGACAACTACTTTAGGTATATTGTTGATGAATGTGATTGCTAATTAATGAAAGTTTTAATTATATTTTAGTGGATTTCGTGATTTAAATTGTGTATTATTTTGTTTACGTAATAGTTTACTAACAAGTTTTAAATTAATTTATAAATTAATTTTTAATTTATTAATCTACGACAACGATAAATATAGATGCGTTGTCGTTTAGAGTGTGAAAATTTGTCGTAAAAAATGTAAATAACAACACCCCTCGTGAATTGACAACGGTTATAAACCGTTGTTGTATATATGTAAAACAACACTTAAAAACCGTTGTCGTAAGGGTAATTTATTAAACAACGTATAGCTACGACAACGATTGATTATTGACTATGAAAACAGTTTTACACGATTGTGGTAAGTACATACGACAACGGTTAAAAACCGTTGTCGTAGGGGGGGTAACTACGACAACACAACCTACGTCTACACTAAGTCTATAGCTACGACAATGGTTTTTAACCGTTATCGTTCTACAATTTTCTTGTAGTGAATGGATATAAAAGAGAAAGAAAGGGGCGGATGGAGAAATCACGGCTTTTAAAGCCAGGCTGGTGGCAAAGGGTTATAGTCAGAAAGAGGGCATTGACTATGATGAAACCTTTTCACCCGTAGCCATGCTCAAATCCATCCGGATACTCCTTGCCATAGCTGCGCACATGGACCTCGAGATTTGGCAGATGGATGTCAAAACCGCTTTTCTGAACGGTTACCTTGAAGAAGGTAGGGACATCTATATGCGGCAACCTGAGGGCTACGTGTGCAAAGGCAAAGAATATCTTGTCTGGAAGCTTAAGAAGTCCTTGTACGGACTTAAGCAAGCTTCGAGGTCGTGGAACTTACGTTTCAACGATGTGATTAAATCCTATAGATTTGCACAGTTGGAAAACAAAAGTTGTGTTTACCAACTTTGTGTCAGTGGGAGCGTGGTTTTCCTTTCACTATACATTGATGACATACTCCTATTTGGAAACAACGAGGGAGTAATGTCCGAAATCAAGTGTTGGTTATCCGAACAGTTCCAAATGAAGGATTTGGGAGAAGCTGGCTACATCCTTGGGATTAAGGTCTTACGAGATCGTAAAAGAAGGATGTTGAGCTTATCCCAGGCATCCTATGTGGATACTGTGATAGCCCGGTTCAGCATGCAACTCGCCAAGAAAGGTTTGCTACCTTTCAGACATGGCGTTCGTCTTTCTAGAGGGCAGTGTCCTGAGACACAGCGGGAGAAAGATGAGATGAGTCTTGTACCATACGCTTCAGCGGTGGGTAGCCTCATGTATGTGATGCTGTGTACCAGGCCAGATATCTGTTATGCCATTGGCATGGTAGCAAGATATCAGTCTAACCCTGGACAGGCGCATTGGACTGCGGTAAAGCACATCCTCATGTATTTGAAGAGAACTAGGAATTACGGCCTAGTTTATCAAAGTGAGGATTTGTGCCCTGTGGGTTATACAGACTCGGATTTCCAAGGGGACCAGGATGAGAAGAAATCGACCTCGGGATATGTGTTTACCTTGGGAGGTGGAGTTGTATCTTGGAGGAGCTCAAAGCAGAAATGCATTGCTGACTCCACCATGGAGGCGGAATATGTCGCCACCTCCAAAGCCTCGAAAGAGGGGGTATGGCTCAGGAACTACCTTTTGGAGTTAGGCGTAATTCCGAGTTTGCCAAAGAGCATCACAATTTATTGTGATAACTCATGTGCAGTGGCGAACTCAAAGGAATTGCGGTCTCACAGGGCAAGCAAACACATAGAGAGAAAGTACCATATCATACAAGAGATCATATCGAGGGGCGATGTGCTGATCAAGAATATTGACACTAAGGACAACCTTGCTGATCCATTTACAAAGAGCTTGCCGCATTACGAAAGACATATTCGTGTGCTGGGTCTGAGGTGGATGCCGACCACTGACAGTGGTTAATGAGATAGCAGGCTAGATAGATGCACTGTGTAATCTGTAATAGCTTAATTATGCTTTGAGTATAAGTGGGAGATTGATGGGTTTTGTATACTGAAAGCATTTATTATAATGAGTATACAACGGTTTATTTCTCCTATCTGTCAAAAAAACTTACATGTATGTAACAATGATATCCTCTTATCTCACCGATAAGGACGATCATACGGCGTGTAGTAGATCGCGGAAGACAATATGATCACTTGACCTAGTGAGACATAAACCTGATCACAGCCGAGACAACGTATGAGGATACGTCTTTCCGGATGGCTGCATCATTGTCGGAATAAGTAGTCTGTCTTGGTTACTTGACATGCTGGTACGCAAGGGTGGCGTATTGATGGACTGCAGTGAGATGTATTCGACTGTCTGACATCATCGAATACAAGATCTCATTCTTGATTGAGTCCAAACCCTAACGAAGGTTCAGAGGTTTGCACGGATTGACTGTTGCTTTGACTTGCCATGGTAGAGAGCCTAAGTAATGTGCTCGTATATCCGCATCTTGGGTAACAACAGTTCGTGTAGTACTGCCTGAGACTGGGTTTAGGTAACCATATCCGAGTAATAGGATGGGGACATTCCCTGAGGAGCTCAATGACATTCATCGTGCCAAAGTCCTGAAGGCTGTCTAAGTTCAGGCACGAGTGATAAGGATTGAGTGGTACTACTCGGGAATAATAAGATATTAATTAATTGTAGATAGAGCTTGTCAGAAGCTTCGATTAATTAATGAATGTCCGGTAACCTTAAATATGGGGATTCTCAATAAATGCAGTCCGTTCTCATAACGTGGTAATAAAAGGGTAGGTCAGTATTAATTTTGTGGTGAAAAAGAATTGATATTAATTAATTAATTATGTCTTGGGTTGTGGACATGGGAATTAATTAATTTATAGGCCCACTTTATTATTTGCATTAGGTCCCAGGTCTGGCCCAATTATATATGCTGAATGGAGCCCAGTAGCCCATTAGGGATAAAAACTCTAGGTCTATAAATAGACCCCTCTCTCTCTGAAACCCTAGCCACCTTGATCATAATTCAAATCAGTCAAAACCCTAGGGAGAGAGAGAGCTGGGCAGCACATATTGTAGAGGGAGGAGAAGGAATTTCGACTCTGGCCTACAAGTACAGATCTGTGGAATCCTCACCAGTAGCAGATCTGAACAACATTGGGACATAGACGTGAAGATCTAATCTGAAGAACATATTATCTTTCTTTCTCTTTTGTTTAATTAAATCTTGAAGTTAGAATCTATCTAATTTCTGTTTCCGCAGATTTAATTAATATCGTGTGGTTGATTTAAGTTTTGGAATTCAAACGCGAAAGATCGGTACAGAATCTACGGAGTTCAGGTAAACTCTATTATCCACGCATTAAATTCATAGGAGCATGCTAGGGTTTGTGAATTGTTGTTATGAGCAATAACCATAAATTGATTCGGTTCATTTGGATTTTTGTGATTGTGTTCACGGATAAATCCCTACAACTGCAGCATACGCGATAATAAGAAGTTATCTTGGTTGCTTGGTATGCTGGTGCATGGGGTACGCATTGATAGGACCTCAGTTAAGATCTATTCATTTATCTGACATTAAATAAAACTTGATCTTGGTGGCTTGATGGAATCCTAAGCCTAGATAAAGGTACAAAAGTCTACACAAATTTGTGTGTCACTTTGTGATGTCGTGAAAGACTCTAGTTGAACTTGTATATCTGTATCTTGGGTGGTAGCAATTTTTGTATGACTGCCTGGTACTAGAACTAGGTAACCACTAGATTTTATTACCAGGGGGAATCTTCACCTCCGCATCTCTGCACGTGTATGGCGGCGACGCTTTCTCCCTCATCGGACAGCGTCAGTGACGGTGGTGTGGCGCAGCTCAGGATGGAGATGGACGACAATGGGGGCGGTCATCATGGCTGGCGATGCGACAACGTGTGGCACGAACCTAAGGTTTGTGCCTGCAGCTGGCGCGCACACCATTGCACCTCCTGCACGTTTCTCCGGTGAGAGGTAGCCAGCAGTAGTGTCCGGCGTGGAGCAACGCCAGAGCAGGCCGGTGCGGCGACAGCAGCAGGTTATGATGGCAGTTTTGCGGGATGCAGGTGTGCGATGTATTCGCGCACCTATTGCATGATTCTGGAGAGCTCCTAGCGGCAGTGGGTTGCCGGCGGCGGTGGTTCGGTGGTTGTGGCTGATAACCACAGAAAGCATCAAGCAAATAATATTTTTACACCCTAAGGTGGTCTTTCCCACAGGGACTGTGCAAAGAAATATCCAAAGTACCAGCCACAGTTTTAGAACATAGAAGTTTGAGGATTTTAGAAAAGGGATTTGATTTTGGAATTTAAAGAAAACAGTCCAAGAAAATAAAGGGTTTTGAAAAACAATAAAGGAAAGCACATGTCTTAGGGCAGATATTCTAATCATCAGCATGCAGTATACATCAACTCAATATTGGGAAAATGCTTGATTTTGGTGGATTAAATTCATTTGTCTGGCAATTAAATCCTAGATTACTAAATAGTGACTTTCTCCTCTCGGTCTCAAGAACACAAATTTAGCCAATCTTGATAATTATCTAATGAATTCCTACAGAAGTTTCTTTCTTTTGAGACAGAAAACAAATATATTTAATTCCCTCTTCTTATTAACAATCTTCACGGCTCGGTCCTTCGATTGATAACTTTAAACCTAGACTCAAATTCATCTCTCGATCTTTCTTTAAATCTAGATTCATTAAATTAATCTCAAGAAACTGAATCATGCTATTGAGTTGATTTGAATTAAACATGCATCAAAAAAGAATACAAATAGCCCTAGAACCTGTTAGGGTTCTAGCCACAAATCATAACTAGAACAAAAGCAAACATATTATTAAGTACCTTACACGGAAAATAGGAACCTTGAAGGTCTCAAAAAACTCCAATGTTTAATAATTCTAGGTGTAAAAACCAGCATAATTTCGTGCATAATGAGTCCCATATTTATAGAGAAATCAAAATATCTAATTGGGCTAAAATATCAGAAATTGCCCAAACAGGCGAATCTTGCTTTTCCAGCCTCTGTGTCGATCGACACACACGCAAAGTTGAAATTCGGGATGATCTCCATGTCGATCCGCCACCTTGTCCTCCCTGTCGACCGACACACCTGTATGCATGTTGAGCTCCTTTAACTGCCTTGCTTCCGATCAACATCCGACCTCTGTGTCGATCGACATGCACTACGTAGATCAACACAGAGGTCCTGCTTTGGGTTTTTGGCTTTGTCTTCAAACTTTGGTCGACTTCCTGCGCGTCAATCAAACCGGCAACTCTGTGTAAGTCGGCTCTTTCATCATTTCACCACTTTTTAGCCCTAAATACCTGCAAAACTTACCACAAATGGCATAACATCCTCTAAAACAGTCTCATGCACAGAAATAAGTAAAAACATAAACTAATTGCACTGAAACAATGGAGAACAATATAGATAAGTGAGTATAAGTATGAGCTTATCAAACCCCCCAAACTTGAATACTTGATTTCCTCAATCAAAGAAAAGAAAAAAAAGAAATCTCAAGCAGTTGAAAATGCAATGCCTCACAAGATTCATCATAATCAAAGGATCATCAATTCACATCACACCAGCAATTTGAAAGAGATAAGAAATCCATCTACTTCGGAAGACTCACAAGGAAGTGTATCGCTCATTCACACAAGTGTTTGGGTTTCAATGGAAACACTCACAACATGTATGAATAAATTTCTACCATAGGCTTGCAAAAGTTCTAAAATCTCCACTGCTCAAATGTGCATACAATTTAAGAATAAAAATGGACTTTGATAAAGTTGTAATTTAGGCTTTTTGTGAAAGGTAGGGAAATATGACCAAGTGACTAAAATTAATCAAGTTGTACACCTAAATCAATGTAAACCACCATCTTAGGAACATCTACCCTTCTCCTCAAATATTACAATTAAACTCTTTTTTTTTCAAGCTCTCTTCGAAGCTCTTATACCCTTCCAAAAGTTTTGCAACCATTAACATATTTTTTTCTAAGGGCTTATGAAATTTCTAATTGTTTTCTTTTGAGCTATACAACCTTCCATCTCTTTATTCACCACTAAACTACAAATTTTTATTCCACATCACACATATAACCACCCTTTTCGTCCTTAAATCTTATGGACATGACAAAAACCATCATAACTCCATGAAAATCTCATACACAAGACCAAAAAAATGGAGTTAAGGCACAAAGGGCTTAGTAGGGATAATTTCAATATATAAAGGGACAGTGTTTAGGAATTGGGCTAACAAAGATGGCCTTAAATCATTTTCTATCCTTGTGCACACTATGCAGTCCTGAAAAAGAACAGTAGCAAGTTCTAGAGAAACAAAAACACACATGCGAATCTCACATCTAACGAAAAAAAGCTCAAAATCTCACTTGGGTTGAAAAATTTCTTCCTTAGTCAATTTCAATCCACTCAAACATCATGCAAGTGTAAGTTTCAATTAGACCCTATCATGCGGTATTCTAGGCAATCAACCAAAATTGAAATCAAATTAAACTTATCCTCAATCAATTGAAAGCAAGTAGAGGATAGATAAGTTTGAAAATCAGACAAGAAACAGAACTTATACCTGACTCGTTCATCTCAGACATGAACATTTTTATCCACTGGAGGAATCAGCTCCTCGCGACGAAGATTTGGGGCTTCTAGCACTTTGTGTCGATCGATAGGGGGCCTATCGATCGACACAAAGCCTTCTTGTCAACTGCTCTATCTCGGTCGAAAGTGTAACTCCGTGCGTACCTCTGTTTCGATCAACAGCAGGTATGTCAATCGAAACAGAGGTAAATCCTCCCTGAATTATATATATATATTCAAAAATAATAAAAAATAAAGGCAAAACTGAAAAACTGAAAATAAAGTTAAACACACCAACAAAAATAAAATGAAAATCGAAAAGAAAAACAACGAGAATTGAAAAGAAAGCATGTAAAAGTTGAGTTACCTCCCAACAAGTGTTTTTGTTAACGTCGTAGCTCGACGGTACCTCTTTTCTCAAAAACCAAGGCGGGCTAGAACGCACTCACCTTTCTCGAGCATCCACCATGTAGACCAAGTGATCTTGGATGACAGCAGTGAGCTCGGGATGAGATGGTGTAATTGACAATTTTGCCAACGCATTCTCTCGCTCCCATTCTTGAGCGGCTTGGTCTTCTTCTTCTTCTTCTTCAGTTTCTTCCTCTTCATCTTCAAAGGAGATGATTTTGTAGCATTCTGATTGTTGCCGACTTTTATCGAGCTTGAATGTGATCTTTTTCTCATTAGCTCAAAGAGTGATCTCTCCACCGCGACAATCAATCAGAGCAGCACTAGTATCCAAGAATTCTCTCCCCAAGATTAGGGGCGTGCTCCCATCTTCCTTCAGGCCGAGGACCACAAAATTTGCAGGAAAGATAAGATGACCAATACGAATAAGTACATCTTCAATTATACTCTTGGGGCGAAACACAGATCGGTCTGCCATCTGCAAGGTGATAGTGGTCGGCCTCAACTCTACAATCTTGAGGCGCTGGAAGATAGAGAAGGGCATCAGGTTGATGCTGGCACCAGTGTCGCACAAAACCTTCTCGAACTCGATCCCCCAATCTCTAATGGGATGGTGAAAAACCCTGGATCACTCCTCTTGATAGGCATCTTCTTCTGTAGTAGTAGGTTGCACTGCTCATGAAGCTTCACTGTAGCATTCTCCACGAAGTGCTTCTTTTCACTCATCAGCTTGCGGAGGTATTTCATGTAACCTGGAATTTCAAACAAAGCTTCAATCAAAGGTAAGTTAATACTCACTTTCTTCAAGTTCTCGACGAAGCGCAAAAACTTGGAATCCTCCTTTTGTTTTGCAAAGCATTGAGGAAAAGGCATTGGAGGTGGTCTAGCAGTTTTGGAACTAGAGGAATTGTGCTGAGGAGGCTGCTATGTCGACTGGGAGGGATTTTCATCGATCTGTCCTCCCTGTCAATCAACAGGGGGTGTGTTGATCGACACACCCGTCGCAGTCCTGTCGATCAAGTTTTCATCATCTGAATCGATCTCCTCCTCTTGTCCTCTGTCTCAGTCGACCCTTTATTTTCCGCAACAGCGCCAATTTGATAACCGCAGAAACATCAAGCAGATGATATTTTTACACCCTAAGGTGGTCGATCCCACAAGGACTGTGCAAAGAAATATCCAAAGTACCAGCCACAGTTTTAGAACATAGAAGTTTGAGGATTTTAGAAAAGGGATTTGATTTTGGAATTTAAAGATAACAGTGCAAGAAAATAAAGGGTTTTGAAAAGTATAGATCCTAGGGCAGATATTCTAATCATTAGCATGCAATATCAATCAACTCAGCATTGGGGAAAGGTTAGATTTTGGTGGATTAAATTCCTTGGTCTGACAATTAAATCCTAGATTACTAAATAATGACTTTCTCCTCTCGGTCTCAAGAACACAAATTTAACCAATCTTGATAATTATCTAATGAATACCCACACAAGTTTCTTCCTTTTGAGACAGGAAATAAATATATTTAATCCCCTCTTCCTATTAACAATCTTCATCTCTCGGTCATTCGATTGATAACTTTAAACCTAGACTCAAATTCATCTCTCGATCCTTCTTTAAATCTATATTCATTAAATTAATCTCAGGAAATTAAACCATGCTATTGAGTTGATTTTAATTAAACATGCATCAGAAAAGAATACACATAGCCCTAGAACCTGTTAGGGTTCTAGCCACAAATCATAACTCAAACAAAAGCAAACATATTATTAAGTACCTTACAAGGATAATAGGAACCTTGAAGGTCCCTAAAAACTCCAATGTTGAATAATTCTAAGTATAAAAACCAGCATAATTTCGTGCATAATGAGTCCCATATTTATTGAGGAATCAAAATATATAATCTATGTATAGGGCTAAAATTAAGAAATTGCCTAAACAGGTGAATCTTGCTTTTCCAGCCTTTGTGTCGATCGACACACACGCAAAGTCAAAATCCGGGATGATCTCCATGTCGATCCGCCACCTTGTCCTCCCTGTCTGTCGGTACCGGATTTGTCGACCGACACACCTACATGCATGTCGATCTCCTTTAACTGTCTTTCTTCCGATCGACATCCGACCTCTGTATCGATCGACATCCAACCTCTGTGTCGATCGACATGCACTACGTCGATCAACACAGAGGTCCTGCTTTGGGTTTTTTCTTTGTCTTCAAACTTTGGACGACTTCCTGCACGTCAATCGAAGCGGCAACTCTGTGTAAGTCGGCTCTTTCATCATTTCAACTCTTTTTAGCCCTAAATACCTGCAAAACTTACCACAAAGGGCATAACATCCTCTAAAATAGTCTCATGCACTGAAATAAGTAAAAACATAAACTAATTGCACTAAAACAATCGAGAAAAATATAGATAAGTGAGTATAAATATGAGCTTATCAAAAACCCCCAAACGTGAATACTTGATTTCCTCAATCAAAGAAAAGAAAGATAAGAAATCTCAAGCAGTTGAAAGTGCAATGCCACACAAGATTCATCATAATCAAAGGATCATCAATTCACATCACACCAGCAATTTGAAAGAGATAAGAAATCCATCAACTTTGGAAGACTCACAAGGAAGTGTATCTCTCATTCACACAAGTGTTTAGGTTTCAATGGAAACACTCACAACATGTATGAAGAAATTTTTACCATTAGCTTGCAAAAGTTCTAAGATCTAAACTGCTCGAATGTGCACACAATTTAAGAATAAAAAAGGACTTTGATAAGGTTGTGATGAGCTCATTATTTCACTCACTTATCTATATTGTTTTTATACTATTTTATGTAGACTTATTGAGTTTATATATATATTTTATGCATGATGTCAATATTAGGTGGTTTTAGGTGTGTTTTGATGTTTATGCAGGTTTTTAGGCCTAAACTCATGAGAAAACCGTTCCGAAAGCAGTGACGTGTAAGAGTAGCAGTGAAGAGTTTTTCCACAAGAGGAATTCGGGCTATTGGCGCATGGGAATGGATAATGCTTTGAGTTAGCTCTCCAACGCAACTGGAATCGGGTCAATCGGAGTTCGGATGAGGAAGTTATGGCCAAAACCGTGAGACCGCGCAGGAAGGGTTGAGTCAATATTTCCACGTCGATCGACGGGGATGCTGCGTCGATCGACGCGGACCTCCTGGCGCGGGAAATTGGCTGAATTCAAGATTTTTCATATCTTTTGCCCTAGATTTGATATGATACACCTCCACCTCTATAAATAACCTTGTAAAATCGAGTTTTAAGCATGTTTTTTCCAGATTTCAGATTTTAGAGATTCCAAGAGTTCTAGGGTTTATGTTTGAAGACAGAGTTTTGTGGGAAGACATTCCAACCCAAGTTTTTATGCAAATCAGGTTTTATTTTTCTATGATGAATATTACTCTGAATATGTGTAACTAAACTTCTTTTCAGATTCTAGGGTTTTGATTAATTGAATTATTTTCCCTTTCCCTTCGTAGTTTGTGAAATCTGTGCTTGTTCATAATCTTGATCTGTTGGCCACTTATTAGGATTATTTAGTTGATTACTTGAGACGTAACTGTGATAGTTTTCAATCGAAAGAGATTCTCACAATATAATCTGATTTCTTGTCGTAACTGAAGGAGATTGATTATAGGGATAAATCTGTAGAACTTGGGAGTTAGTTAATTTATCTTGAGACCGAGCGGAGATAGGTAGTTGACTAATCTACTTTGCGAATTGTCCAACAAAGAAGTTCGTAATACTTTTCTGATGTTTCACTACGAAGAGGAATTAAAATTGGGAATTAATCAATTCATTCATACATGTCATACTTGATAGGTAGATATCCCTGGAATCTGTGCTTCTCTTATTTGATTTCAAAAGCTTTTCAATTTCCTGTTTAATTTTCATTAGCAAGTACTGCGATTTTCAAAACACCAAAACTTTTTATCTGATTTTCCTAACCAGTATTTTAAGAACGTCTGATTTAGTATTTAGGATTTTTTCGTTGTTTCATTCCCCTGGATCGATAACCTTAGGGTTTACAAATTTATTTGCCACTATTTTTATAATTAATCTGTAGAAATTACAGTGATCAAATTGGCGCCGTTGCCGGGGAATAGAATAGAATTAATCTTACTATTAAGTCTGTGATTGAAATATTGCTTTAGGCTGTAAATTTTTGTGTTTCCTGTAATTTCTTCAAGTTTTCGTACCCGCCGTCGACCAACGAGGACGCCGCGTCGATCGACGAAGTAGATTCTTTCCGTCGATCGACGCTAGGTCCAAGCGATCGACGTCGCTTCTATTTTTTCCAAATTTCCGTTGTTTATTTCAGTTTGTTTCATTTTATTTCCAGTGTCACCTCACTACCTCGTTTGCTGTACAGGTAGTGCATGAGTACAAGAGCCAGAGGAAAGGACCCGCTTTATTACTATCCGGACATTGAAGCTACTTGCAAAAAGATCCGAAGGAACAAGCGTGCTCAGGAAAGCTCAAATAATCACACAATGGACGATAACGTACCACCGCCTCCACCAATGTTAACTACCGAGGAACAAGTTGTGCTTCTCGAAGACATCCAAGCCATGAGAGCGCAAATCCAACAACTCATTCTGGAAAGGGACAACCTCGACAACGGAGAGGATGGCAACCAGGATCCTCCGGAAGAGTCTGACGATGAGGAAGAAGAGGAAGCCATGCAAAACCGGTATAAACCTCAGTTCAGGGAGACAAATTTCAAGATTGGCATCAATGCCAATAATTTTGAGCTGAAGACCGCATTGGTGCAGATGGTCCAGCAAAATCAATTCGGAGGAAGACCTACTGAGGATCCTTATGCCCATCTAGATAAGTTCTTGATGCTCTGCAACACTGTCAAAATCGGGGGAGTCAGTAAGAGTGCCATCCGAATGCGTCTGTTCGCATTCTCTCTGAGGGATAAGGCACAATCATGGTTCACTACACTGGACAAGGAGAGCATAAGCACATGGACTGAATTGAGGAATGAATTCCTGGAAAACTTCTTCCCTCCGAATGTCATCAGGCAGAGAAGGAAAGAAATCATCAGATTCGCTCAAAGGCCTGATGAGAGCTTCAGTGAGATGTGGGAGCGATTCAAAGAGCTGTTAAGATCTTGTCCCGGACATGGTTTTCCGCCAGGAGAACAAGCCGAAGCATTCTATGAAGGGCTCAATGATAAGACAGCCAAATTGGTGGACACCACACTAGGAGACACGATCATGACGAAGAGCGGAAAGAAAGCCATGGAGTTCTTCCAAAAGATGGCCAACAACACTCAACGGTGGTCCTCAAGCCGAACTCGGCCTGTGATGGCGGTCGAGAATGAGAAAGTGGTGGAGAAAGTTGCCGAACAACCTGATTTGGCAGCCGAGCTGAAAAAGTTAAGGGAAGACTTCGCTGCACTGAAGCAGGAGAAAACAGTCGCTGTAGTAGAGCCAGTGCAAGCTCCGTCTGAGGGGGATTGTTCCGCTATAAATTTCATTCAAAGGGGCGGTTATCAAGACAACTACCGTGGAGGGTATCAGCAGCACAACCAGCCCTACACTTTCAATCACGCGAGGAACCATCCTGGATTTTCCTATGCAAACCCCCAAGCAGCTAAGCAACCACCACCTGGGTTTGCAGTGCAAGATGGAGAAGTGGTGGAGAAGAAGAAGCCAAATCTCGAGGAGATTTTGGCCAAGTTCATGGAAGGCTCTACTGATACTGTAGCCAAGTTGAAGCAAGAGATAGCTGGAGTAAAGACCAAGGTGGACCAAGTCGAGAAACACGTACAGATCATACAGACTCAGGTCGGTCAGATCGCCAAAGCTCTCGAAGCCCTGCACAAACCCGGGCAATTTCCTAGCAATACTCAAGCTAACCCCAAAGTTCAGAGTCAGATAAACCAAGTGAATGCTATCACTCTAAGAGGGGGAAAATCGTATGAAGGGCCAAAGCAAGCAAGGACTGATTCAAAGGAGGACGAAGATGTCGAGCAGGCCGAAGAAGCTGTCGCTGACGCAACCCCGTCGATCGACGGCAGGATCGACGGAGGGTTGCCGTCGATCGACGAAGTGCCAAAGCTCCCGTTGAACAAGGCTGAAGCTCGTCGATCGACGCCAGTCGAGCCACCAATGTATAAGCCTCCCCTGCCGTATCCACAGCGGTTTGCCAAAGCGAAGATAAACGAGAAATATGCACGCTTTCTTGAGAATTTAAAGAAAGTAAACATTAACATTCCGCTGATTGAGGCACTACGAGAGATACCGGGGTATATGAAATTTTTAAAGGATATGGTCTCTCAGAAAAGACCCTTCGTAGAGCACGAGAGGGTCAACTTGTTCGAGGAATGCAGCGCGATTATCCAAAAGAAGATGCCGCTGAAGAGAGAAGACCCGGGATCCTTCACGATCCCCTGTGTCATTGGAGGAGAGACCTTCGGGAAGGTCCTTTGCGATTCAGGTGCATCTATAAACTTAATGTCGATGTCAATCTTCAAGCGGTTGATGATCGGAAGCATCAAGCCCACCACCATATCACTGCAGATGGCTGACAGATCAGTCACTTACTCGAACGGCATCGTGGAAGACGTGCTTGTGAAGGTGAAAAACTTCATCATTCCAACAGACTTTGTGGTTCTTGACATGGAAGAAGACCACAACATCCCTCTTATCTTGGGGAGATCTTTCTTAAAGACTGCTGGAGCATTGATTGACATTCGAGACGGCAAGCTGACATTCCGAGTCAATGACGAGTCGGTCACCTTCCCCATCTTCAAAGAAGTGCAGAAGCGCAATAAAGGGAGCTATCAGGAAGAATGCCACATGATCAATCGATTAAATTCGGTGATTTCCTCTCCTTTTTCTTCTAGTGCAACTGATTCGGATTTTCCGGAGAACTGCTTACTGCACTCTTTGCTTTTGTCTTCAGATTTGGATAAGGTAGATGATGAGCTTGTGGATCGGGCAATGGAGCTGGATGCACCCAAGGGAATAACTCAGGAGAAAGAGAACAAATAGAAGCGGTTATCAAGCCGACGCAGCCAGAAAAAGAAGAGAAAAAGTGGAAACACCTCCACGTCGATCGATGCAGGAGCCTCGTCTATCGACGCAGCTGTTGGATCCTCGTTGATCGACGCTGCAGTCACGACGATCGACGCACGACGGAAGACATAGATGGAGTTTTCATCAGCGCGACGTAGAAAAGGGATTGCGGCAGTTTCACCCATGTCAACTGACGCAAATCGGGGAAAACTGCAATCTAACTCTGATCCGCTAGTTCTGAAACTCAAGATGCTTCCGGCACACCTCAGGTATGGGAAGTTGGACAAATTACTACGAGTTCTACGGAAGTACAAGTCCGCCATTGGGGGGACATTGAAAGGCACCAAGAAGTGGGGGATGAAAGTTAAAGAACTAAGTAGGAAAGGAGGTCGCGAAAGGACCTGCCTGGACCCGACCTCCCTGATGGTGATTGAAGACTCCGGGGGATAAAAAAGTTGATGTCTGAGATCAACTACCAGGTATCGTTCCATCTTTTGTCTGATTTTCAAACTTATTCCACTCTTCGAGTTGGAAATAAGTTTGGGGGGATGTGGACAAGAGATGGAACGTCCTACCTTTTATTTATTCTGCTTTCTGTCTTTAAATTTTCGCACCTTTCTATTTATGCTTTCCGTCTTTAAATTTTTAAATTTTTCGTACCTTTCTATTTTATGTTATTTTGTGGGGAAAAATTTTGAGTTTTGAGATAACCTGAATGAGATTGTGAGATTAGAATTGATTGAGGGTTGAGTATTGAATTGATTGAGATTGCGGTTAGATGCCTATGAATGTAGAATACCGCATGATAGGACTGAATTGAAACTTATACTTGCATGCTGATTGAGCTGATTTGAAATTGACTGTGGAAGAAAATTTTTGAATCCTTGTGTGAGAATTTGAGCCTTTATTTCGTTTGATGTGAGATTCACATGTGTGTTTTGATTTCTCTAGAACTTGCCTATTTTCTGTGTTGAGACTGCATAGTGTGCACAAGTTTAGGAGATGATCTTAGGCCATCTTTGATAACCCAATATCCTAAACACTGTCCCTTCACAATAAATTTTTCCCTAGTTAGCCACTTTGAGCCTGTACATTTTTTCTTTCCTTGTCTATGAGATTAAGAAAAGTATTGTCTCACTTATGTCTTGAGTTGTGGTATGTATGGGGTTGATTGGTGAATTCGTGATAAGAAATGATAAATTAGTGGTGAAAAGATATGTGCAAAAAGAAGCTCAAAAGAAATAATTAGAATTCTCATAAGCTCTATGAAAAGAAAAGAATATAAAATTATCAAAAAGAGCATAAGAGATTCAATATGAGCTAAAAAAAAAAGAGGGTTGTGTATTTGTTGATATATTTGAGGAGATGAGGTGGATGATGAATAGAAGGTGGTTTGGATTGATTGAGGAAGTACAACTTGATTGATTTTAGTCACTTGGCCATATTTCCCTACCTTTCACAAAAAGCCTACATTACAACCTAATGAAAGTCCTTTTTGATTCTAGACTTGTGTGCACATTCTAGCAGTGGAGATGTTAGAAAATTTGCAAGCCTATGGTAGAAATTTCTTCATAAATGTTTTTGAGTGCTTTCATCTTTACCTTAAACACTTGAGAGTTGAGCGATACACTTCCTGTGAGTTCTTCCACGGTTGATGAATTTTCTGTCTCTTTAAAATTGCTTGTGGGTAGTGGATTCTTGGTTGACTGTGATGAATCTTGTGAGGCATTGCACTTTAACCACTTGATCTTTTGATTTCTTTCTTGCCTATTGATTGAGGACAATCAAATGTTCAAGTTTGGGGGATTTGATAAGCTCATTATTTCACTCACTTATCTATATTGTTTTTATACTATTTTATGTAGATTTATTGAGTTTATATATATATTTTATGCATGATGTCAATATTAGGTGGTTTTAGGTGTGTTTTGATGTTTATGCAGGTTTTTAGGCCTAAAATCATGAGAAAACCGTTCCGAAAGCAGTGACGTGTAAGAGTAGCAGTGAAGAGTTTTTCCACAAGAGGAATTCGGGATTGGCGCATGGCAATGGATGATGCTTTGAGTTAGCTCTCCAACGCAACTGGAATCGGGTCAATCGGAGTTCGGATGAGGAAGTTATGGCCAAAACCGTGAGACCGCGCAGGAAGGGCTGAGTCAATATTTCCACGTCGATCGACGGGGATGCTGCATCGATCGACGCGGACCTCCTGGCGCGGGAAATTGGCTGAATTCGAGATTTTTCATATCTTTAGCCCTAGATTTGATATGATACACCTCCACCTCTATAAATAAGCTTGTAAAATCGAGTTTTAAGCATGTTTTTTCCAGATTTCAGATTTTAGAGATTCCAAGAGTTCTAGGGTTTATGTTTGAAGACAGAGTTTTGTGGGAAGACATTCCAACCCAAGTTTTTATGCAAATCAGGTTTTATTTTTCTATGATGAATATTACTCTGAATATGTGTAACTAAACTTCTTTTCAGATTCTAGGGTTTCGAACTATCAATATATACATGTTTTGATTAATTGAATTATTTTCCCTTTCCCTTCGTGGTTTGTGAAATCTGTGCTTGTTCATAATCTTGATCTGTTGGCCACTTATTAGGATTATTTAGTTGATTACTTGAGACGTAACTGTGATAGTTTTCAATCGAAAGAGATTCTCACAATATAATCTGATTTCTTGTCGTAACTGAAGGAGATTGATTATAGGGATAAATCTGTAGAACTTGGGAGTTAGTTAATTTATCTTGAGACCGAGCGGAGATAGGTAGTTGACTAATCTACTTTGCGAATTGTCCAACAAAGAAATTCGTAATACTTTTCTGATGTTTCACTACGAAGAGGAATTAAAATTGGGAATTAATCAATTCATTCATACATGTCATACTTGATAGGTAGATATCCCTGGAATCTGTGCTTCTCTTATTTGATTTCAAAAGCTTTTCAATTTCCAGTTTAATTTTCATTAGCAAGTACTGCGATTTTCAAAACACCAAAACTTTTTATCTGATTTTCCTAACCAGTATTTTAAGAACGTCTGATTTAGTATTTAGGATTTTTTCGTTGTTTCATTCCCCTGGATCGATAACCTTAGGGTTTACAAATTTATTTGCCACTATTTCTATAATTAATCTGTAGAAATTACAGTGACCAAGGTTGTAATGTAGGTTTTTTCTTAAAGGTAAGGAAATATGGCAAATTGACTAAAATCAATAAAGTTGTATACCTCAATCAGTCTAAACCACCATCTAAGGAACATCTACCCTTCTCCTCAAAATTTACAATTAAACTCTTTTTTTTTATTCAAGCTCTCTTGAAGCTCTTATACCCTTCCAAAAATTTTGCAACCATTAACACTTTTTTTTTCTAAGGGCTTATGAGACTTCTAATTGTTTTCTTTTGAGCTATACAACCTCCCATCTCTTTATTCACCACTATACTACAAATTTCTTTTCCACATCAAACATATAACCACCATTTTCTTCCTTAAATCTTATGGACAAGAGAAAAACCATCATAACTCCATGAAAATCTCATACACAAGACCAAAAAAATGGAGTTAAGGCACAAAGGGCTTAGTAAGGATAATTTCAATATAAAGGGACAATGTTTAGGAATTGGGCTAACAAAGATGGCCTTAAATCATTTTCTATTCTTGTGCACATTATGCAGTCCTGAAAAAGAATAGTAGAAAGTTCTAGGGAAATGAAAACACACATGCGAATCTCACATCTAACGAAAAAAAGCTCAAAATCTCACTTGGGTTCAAAAATTTCTTAGTCAATTTCAATCCACTCAAACATCATGCAAGTGTAAGTTTCAATTAGACCCTATCATGTGGTATTGTACATTCATAGGCAATCAACCACAATTGAAATCAAATCAAACTTATCCTCAATCGATTCAAATCTCAAAATTAGTTCAAGTGGGTTCAATTACTCAATACTTTTCCTCATCACAATATCCGCATTTTTTCTAGGCAAAAATTTAAATAAATCAAAGAAAGCAATAATAAATAAAGCAAGTAAATGATAGATAAATTTGAATTTCTTGCCCACATCCCCCCAAACATATTTTGAACTCGGAGAGTAAGAAAAAGTTTGCAAATCAGACAAGAAACAGAACTTGTACCAGACTCGTTGATCTCAGTCATCAACATTTTTATCCACCAGAGGAATCAGCTCGCCGCAATAAAGATTTGGGGCTTCTAGCACTCTGTGTTGATCGACACAGAGCCTTCCTGTCGGCTGCTCTGCCTCGGTCGAAAGTGTAACTCCGTGCGTACCTCAGTCTCGATCGACAGCAGGTATGTCGAACGAAACAAAGGTAAATCCTCCCTGAATTATTTATGTATATATATATATATATTTATATATATATATATACGTTGAGCAACCAACAGGCTTTGAACAAGGAAACCAAGTTTACAGGCTAAGGAAAGCCTTATATGGTTTGAAGCAAACACCGAGGGCTTGGTATGGAACACTGTCAAAGTTTTTGCTAGACAATGGTTTCAAGAAAGGGAAAATCAATTAGACTCTCTTTCGCATCAAGGATGAAGGAAGTATCTTACTTGTGCAAATATATGTCGATGATATTATCTTTGGCTCTAAGAATCAAAGCTTATGTGATAAGTTTTCAGAGCTGATGCAAAGTAACTTCCAAATGAGTATGATGGGAAAGATGTCATACTTTCTCGGATTACAAATCCAGCAATTGAGTGATGGAATCTTCATTCACCAGAGGAAGTACACTCGCGATCTGGTTGCTAAGTATTGTCCTGAAAAGTCGAAGAGCTTAAGGATTCCAATAAGCACAAGCTGCCAGATAAGCCTCGATGAAGGAGGAGACCCTGTGAATCCTACATTATATAGAGGTATCATCGGATCTTTGCTTTACTTAACAGCTAGCAGACCTGATATTTCGTATTCTATCGGTGTATGTGCAAGATATCAAGCAAATCCAAAGAAGTCACATTTGGATGTTGCTATGAGGATTATCCGATACCTCAAGTGTACCGAAGGACTAGGAATTTGGTATCCAAGGTGCAATGGGCTAGCACTAAGTGGCTATTCCGATTCAAACTTCGGAGGATGTAAGATTGATCGGAAGAGCACCAGCGGGACATGCCAATTTCTTGGACATAAGCTGATCAGTTGGTTTAGCAAGAAGCAGCACTCAGTGGCTACGTATACTACTGAAGCTGAATATGTAGCAGCCGCTAGTTGTTGTTCTCAAGTCTTGTGGATTCGGCAGCAATTGCTAGATTATGACATTCCTTCTGAATGTGTGCCGATCTACTGTGACAACAATAGTGCTATGTGCAAAACGAAGAACCCCGTTCATCATTCAAGAATGAAGCATATTGATATCCAACACCATTTTATCAGAGATCATCAGGAGAAGAAGGATATTGATATTCACGAAGCTTGTTGAGGCCCGATTCAAAGAACTCTGTCTAAAGTTAGGCCTCATGGAGCTAGAAGATGTTATGGATGAATAAGTTTAAGTTCTCATTCTTTCTGGACTTCTGGATTTCTGATTTTCTTGAAGAAGACGGAGAGAAACGTATCCCAGCTTACGTTTTTGTGTTGTTGATTTTTGTTGCTGAATTTTGATTGCTAAGCATTTGGTTGCTGAGTCCAAGCTCTCAGCATTTCATTAAAATGCTAATTTCTCGCAACAAGTGACTCTGACGCTTGCTAGAAGTTGAATGTTGAGTCCAAGCTCTCAGCATTTCGTCTGAATGCTATGTTATATTTAGCAATAAGTGGTACAGACGATTGCTAGCAAATGTTTGCTGAGTCCAAGCTCTCAGCAGACAATATGAGAATGCTAAAGTATATGGTTGCTAAGGTGTGAATGCTGAGTCCAAGCTCTCAGCAGGTCATATGTTCGCTAAGGACTTTCAATGCTAGCAGATTGCTGAGTCCTAGCTCTCAGCAGTCTCCGGAAGTCAAAGTGGGAAGATTTGAATTTGAAGTGATGTGTCCGCATGCTGCATTTAATGCATGCAACTGGCTGCGATGAATCAAGAGTCGACACATCAAAAGCACTCGAGCATTTTGGGGAGTGGGATACCATATGAATGGTCTCGCCAACTCTGAACCGTTGATTGGATTTGAAAAGGCGTTTCCCCAACCGTCGGATCTTTATTCAAAAGGTATAAACATTATACTTCGTTCATCATTCAAACCTTTCTACACTTTGAATATTTGAATCCCTAGATTTCTAAAGCCTTCCAAACACTCTCCAAATTCCTTCGAAATTCTCTCGTATTTCTCAAGATGTCTAACCCCAAATCCTCCACACCCTGTGAGAATCCCCCTAAGTTTTATTACAAGCCTACTGACGGCACAACGCTTCATGAAAGACATGCACCAGAGTTTACCAATATAACGACGAAGGACGATGTTGAAGATGATGTCCCCTATTCTTGCCTGGTTACCCTTGCCAGGAAGTAGGAGCAGTCAGGCCTATCGGACGCTCAGAAGCGCGCTGCGCAAGTGATGAAAGACAGGATCTTGTACACACCTCTTGTTGCTGTACAATTTCTGGAATGGGTGATGAATACCCTTGTGAATGCGCAGGTCGTTCAGTATCTATCTGCGGAGCCGAAGAGGTTTCACCTCATATAGTCTCCGAATTCTACGCTAGGGCGGTGATCGATATTCGACACAAATCATTTACGACCTCTGTGTTCGGGACTATCATCAATGTGACTATTGACGTCATTGCAAGGACATTTGGCCTTCGCAATTCTGGCGAACGTGTCTCCACATACAAGGTTGTAAACACCGAGGAGATGAAAGCACGGTGGTATGATTGGAAGAGGCCGGAGGTACAGGAGGATCCGGCGCATCCTTGGAAGGTTGCTACTCCGATAAATCAGTTCAGGGAGGAATTCAAGGTCCTTGTTGATTTGATCATAAAGATGTTCCAATGCGGTGCCGGATCGTATTCGGAACTGTCCGCTAAGAAGTATGTCGTGATGCTGGCACTAGTGGACGGAATCGATGGGAATTGGGCACAATTCTTTTTTGAGCGGTGGTTGGACCAATCTAAAAATAATTTGAAGCTGAAGAAAGAAGGAACTTTTATGTCCAACGTAAACTTTGGACTGAAAATTAGCAAGTTCCTCGAAACCATCTTCGAGAAGGAGGAACTTGATGATGGAGGATCTCTGCTTTCGACTAACTATATTCCCTAATGGAAGAAGCAGCCAACCCCAGCTCAGCCAACCCTAGCAACCAAAACCTCTACCGGTGAAGTGCTTCTGGAGCAGTCCATCCCATTAACTGCTGAGGAGATTGCCACTTTGAAGAAGGTTGCGGAGATAGAGCAATGCTTTCAGAACCTAGAGGATATCGAGAAACTTGGAGATCTACCCTTTGATCAGATTGAGGAGATCATGGCGAAGAAGCAAACAGAACAACAAACACTTGTTTTGGGTCAGATTGCGGTGGCAATTCCCAAACGAAAGAGATCAGATGTTGCCTCTCCTGAGAAACCGAAGAGGCAGAAAAGAAGGAGGCTTGTCAGGACTTCTGAGAAAGAAAAGGCAGAGAAAGCAGCAGCTGAGAAAGAGGTTGCTGAGAAGCAAGCACAATGCACTCCTCTCTCTTACAAATCTCTTGAAGAAAGATTACAAGGAATAAGAGAAAAGAAGTTGAAGAGGAAAGCGGAGCAAAAGGAGAAGGAGAAAAAGAAGCACAAAAAGGAGATGGAAAAGCTCACTTTCGATGCAAGAGATCGAAACTTTGAGCAAGCCAAGCAAGCTGCTTATGAGTGTGACACAAAGAAAGCCGCGGACCGGCTAGCAGCTAAGAAAGCTGCTCAGTTGCTAACTGGTGCAGTTGAAGAAGCTACAGCAAAAGCAGCTGAGGAAGGTGCTGCTATGAGGAAAGGAAAGAAAAAGGTGACAGCAAAAGAAGAAGTTTCTACCACCTTGACAGATAAGGATGCTTTATCCGACAGCGAGCTCGACACTTTGTTAAAGGATGGAGTTTTTGATGACCGGAGCGTCCTTCTGGCGGAAGAAGTGTTGTGATCAGGGAGACTGCTGCTACGCAAGGAGGAAGCAGCAGTGCTCAGTCTCAAGTTGTTGTTGCTGGAAGTTCTGGAACCAGAGGGCCTGCTGAGCAAGTTGCTAGCAGTGCTGGAGGTGCTAATGCTGAGGGCGGTGTTGGAACCTCAAATGCTGAAGAGAGGCCTAGCATTTCTGGATATGCTGAGGGTCAGCAAGGTAGAGATGAAGAGACGCATGCTGAGAATGCGCATGATGAGCCAGAGCAGACTCCACCTGATGCTGAGCCCATGCAAGAAAATGATGAAGGCTTTCTCGCTTCCTGCTTTTCTGAATTCGACTCCGATGGAGAATCTGCAGATGTTTATGATGCCAAGTTTCTGAGGAAGATCACAACCACAAGCAATGAGTTGCTACGAGTTCCATTCAAAGGACTTCCTGGGTGGCGATACAACCTACGAAGAATCTCTCAATGGTGTGCTCCAACATCATTTGAGGAAAAGGTAAATTCTGACTTTTTTCCTATGACTTATGATATTGAACAATTCATTTTGGCGGAGATAGAGCACGACATAGCAAATGTCTTCTATTTGGAGTTGGATGAGTCTACATCGAAAGGGAAACTGCTCGGAGAGGAGTTCAGGAGATGGAAATTCGTTGACTACGTCACGCGCCAACTCTGCTTTGAAGAAATGATGTTAGTTATCTCAACTAGAGGGATGAATCACTGGAGGATGGAGGAACAATGGGCCAACAACTGGATTGATCAAGTGGCCGGCACCAAGCAGTACTCAGACAAGCAAGTGATTGCTAGGCTGCAAGCAATTCGAGCTCACAGGCTGTTCTCAAATTCCAAAGCTTTGCCAAAATCCTCTTTAGCTCCTAATGGCTACTCTGATGCCAGGATAGAGCTATCAAAGCGTCAAGCACGAGCAGCTGCTGAGTACAGAAGACGCCAAGCAGAGTATGAAGCTATTAAGAAGGAAAGGCTTATGGCCAGGATAGCTGCTAAAGCTGCTGAGCGTGAGGCCGCAGAACTGGATGCTAAAGACAGGAGGATTGTCTTGCTGTTAGAACTTGACATCCTTGACATAGCAAGAGCATTTCAAGAGGAGGAGGCTAAACCTGCTGAGACTGTTGAAATCATGGAAGCAGCCAAGCGAATAATAAATGAAGAGGCTCACTACTTGGATGCCCTGGCTGAAATAGCTCACGCCAAGAGTGCAACCATGTTCTTAATTACCATAGAAACTCGCTACTCCGATGCTCAAGGAGAGATTGCCAGAGCCATGGAGGCAGCACAACACTTAATTGAAGAGGAAACTTTTTACTTAACTGCTTATGGCGATGTGGATGCTGAGATGGTAGGAGTTGACACTGCTGGAAGTCGAGCACTGGTGATTGCTACAACCTCTTCTTTCGATGCTACCCAAGTAAGCTCTCACGACTTTCCATATTATTTGAACTCTGCTGATCAATTTGCTGTGCAAAATGCCTTATCCTCTATCAATGAGCGAATGGCGATGGAGGCGGCTGAAATAAGGAGGGAAGTTGAGGAAGTAAGGAGTTGAGTATCTGAAGTCTGAGCCGAAGTTGCTGAGGTGAAAGTCGATGTCTCTGAGGTGAAGACTAACATGGACGTGCTGAAAGAGGATGTTGCTGAGTCCCAAAAGCAAGTTGTGCAGACTGTAAACTCTTTCTCTACCACCTTTTTTGCTGCAATCAAAGAGGGGGAAGAGAGGAGACTTGCTGAAGCAGAGCAGAGGAAAAAGGAAGAAGAAGCACTTGTTGAGGCTGCTGAAGAGCGCAGACTTGCTCTAGAAGATCTGAAGAAGAAAGAGATGGAGCTTAAAATCAAAATGCTGGAAATGGAGAATGAGAAGGTTGCTAAACAGCTGGAAAGAGAAGTCAATGAGAGGGAAGCTAGCAAGGCCTATGTCGAGAAGTTCATGCAGCTGACAATGAACAAATTTGACGAATTAGACAAAGGGAAGAAGCCTGCTCCTGATTCTTAAATTTCTTATCTTAGCAAACCTTCTGTAACATTTCTTTTTGATCTTTTCTCGTTTCATTGTACTTGTAACGATCAACTCATATGAATGAAACTGGATCAGACTTAGACAATCTCTCATTGTCCACTTCTGATTTTTTCGTGCGTGTCTTAGTTGATATACACTTTTTGTGTATACAACAAAAATTCATGTGGATGCTGAATTTAGTTGTCTTTGGATTGGATGTGAATGCTTGCTGATTTAATTGGGTGCTAGAATCCCTAGCATATTCCTTGCAGCATTTACTTATATTTTTAATCGAGAAATATTTCCCAGCATTTATTGAGGGGGAATTTTATTAAAACCAATCCTTCTAGGACTAAGTTGGATAAACTCTGAGTTAGATTGCTAGAATAGCTCTGATACTTAGAAATTTTTTGTAAACTCAGAAAATTTTCCTCTTAGATTCAGCAAGTGATAGTAAGCTATGATCGCACCAACAAGGGGGAAATTGTTGGGAATTATTTGCAAATTCCTCCCTTAGATCAAAATTGTAAAAGTTTTGTTGAATCAAAGCTTAGTTAATTGCTCGATCATTGCTGAATTCTAGCATAGTCTAGCAACTTCTGTGTAATGTATTGTTTAGGAAAAATATCGAGTTGTAATAGATTAGGAAGTGCTTGAGAAGATTGCTGAAGGAGTCAGCAAATGGAACGAAGAATGTCAAAATTCAAGCAATTTTGGAATGCTAGAAGAGTTCTCAGCAGATGGTAGCTGCTAGAGACATTAGCAAACAAGAATGACTGCTAGAGGCGTTAGCGGTCAAGTGCTAAGAAGATTGATTGCTAAGGCGTTAGCAATCATATGCTGAAGGAAGAGACTGCTAGGAGTGTCTACTCAGCAGTCGGAAGTAAAAGATAGCAGAATGCTTAAAGAGTCTCCATTCGCTAGCATTCAAGCAGATTGCTAAGTATTAGCAATTAGCAAAGAAGTTTTAAGTGTTATATACACATCTGCTAAAGGAGTTAGCAGTTTGAAGAGCAGATTGCTAGAAAAGCTCAGCAATCAAAAGGCATAGCTGAGTACTCCTAGCATTTCCCGATAGAATGCTAAGCAAGGAGATACTCAGCAAATACTTGCTAAAGACACCCGTTCTGACAGAAGGTACAATAAAGGACGAAAGCCTTACCCGAAGTAGGTAAAAAGGCACTGTACATGTCGGAAAGGACAAAAAAACAAGAAGCTATTTTGGACGGAGAGGACCGTAGACCACTACTGCTCATTCTAACACTCGAACAAGAGATTCTTTCGACAAACAAAAGCTAACAGGCAAAAGAGAGTAGTCATACAGTTGAGAGCCCACATTTAAGAATATTCAAAGCTCTCAACAACTGTAGTGTCTCCTCATAGATTATCTGACACTACATTAAAGAGATTCCTTGACTTTGCTCAAGAATCTTCAATCATTGGGATAACTTCCAATCATAGGAAGCATCCAGCAGTCACATCTCTGAAAAAGGATTGACTATCACGGGCAACAGCCGCAAAACCAGACAAAGATCAGGAGAGAACTATAAAACCCCCATTACAGCGAAGGACAAGTTTTACGAAGGTGCGCCCTTGACTTGGCCGGAGCTGCTGCTAAAAGAGTGAAGTAACGGAGGATAGCTTTGTAGTAGCCGGCTCGAAAGTTCACCGCCTGCTACAAGTGTTTGGCGAATCCTTGTATTTCACATATCTTTTTAGTGGAATTCTCAGTGATACGACTGAGGAGTCTTAGCCATTTGTTGGAGCTTCAATAGCAGCTAGGTTTAGAGGGAAGTTATGAGCATTACGTTCATGCATTACTTCCATACCAAGGTTAACACGGTTGATGATATCAGCCCAAGTATTAATTATACGGCCTTGACTATCAACTACAGATTGGTTGAAATTGAAACCATTTAGGTTGAAAGTCATGGTGCTGATACCTAAAGCAGTGAACCAGATACCCACTACAGGCCAAGCAGCCAGGAAGAAGTGTAAAGAACGAGAGTTGTTGAAACTAGCATATTGGAAGATCAATCGGCCAAAGTTCTTATTGCTTACTATTTTATTGTGTTCTGTTCATCGATTTGAAACCTAGCAACCCAAGTTGCTAGAGTATACTTGTAAGAAAACCCTAAGTACTACCTCAAGCTAAACATCTTTGATAAGAACTTAAGTGCAAGATAATCTTTAAACTTCCGCTGCATTCGTGTGTGTTAGTGGTTTTCTATTCACCACGATGACTCTGATTAGGGACCAACAGTGTCTGAAGCTAAAGACGAAATTCTTGCTATCTAACTTGACAACTTCGAGACCTTCTCTACTGGAATTTTTGCTGCGATCAAAGAAGGGGGAAGAGAAGAGGTTAGCTGAAGAAGCAGAAAGAAGAATGGAACAAGAAGAAAGGATTCGTTGTCTAGAAGCGAGAAGACTACATGAAGAAGATCTAAGGAGACAACGTGAAGAAGAAGAGAGAGAAGAACAGAGAAAATTTGAAGAGAAGGAAAGGATCAGAAGACAAGAAAGAGAAGCTCTCGTGGACAACTTCATGAAAAAGATAACGGAAGCTCTTAGTAAAATGAAGAAGCCTACTGCCGGTTCTTCAAGTGCCAAGAATGCTGCTGATTCAGACTCCTCAACGACAAAGAAGTAATATCTCTCTAATCTCTACATCTTCTAGTTGATTGAACAATTTTTTGCTTTCAATTTGGGTTATGTGAGTGTATAAAAAAATATGTGATTATGAATGAAAACTAACCCAGTTGAAGACAACATCTCATTGTCCAACGTTGATTTAAAATGAATTAGCTGAAATTACACACTTGGTGTAATCAGCAAATTGTGTGGAATGTGATGTGTGTGAAATGTTCCGTGATTGCTTGATGATATTATGTGTAAATAGACTTTGTGCTTACTTGGTAAAAAGACCTTGAAGCTATCTACCTGATTGATTTGTTTTCGAGCAATACCCTTGATACGTTAAGGGGGAATGTTTAGGAACAATACGGAGTCTATGGGAGTTGAGACACTGAGAATAGATTTGATATGAATTTTTTTTGTAATCTCGGTAATTATCTTTCCCATGATCAGTTAGAACTAAAGCTTAAGATAGAGGCTTTGATCGCACCAAAAAGAGGGAAATTGTTAGGAATATTATTAGACCCCTCTCGTGTAAACCAATTCATAATCATAGCTTGATATGTTTTGGTGCATCAAAGCTCTAGTAACTCAATATCGAGTCAATTGTAAAAAGTCTTGTATAGGAAGTCATACTCAAGTTGTAATAGATTAAGAAATGGAGAGAATCTGGTTTGCTGAAGGAGTCAGCAAACTTGCCAAATTGATGAAGATTGCTAAAGGGAAAAGAAAGGCTAGCGATGCGGAGGAAGCGACACGGATGCTGAAGAAGGAACTCCAGCAAACTACGGAGACATCCGACGCACATCAGTAGCCAGAAGATGACAATCAGCAACCAAGAAGTGATAGAGCCAAATATCAGACGGATTACAAATTACAAGAAGAACCAACCAATCAAGAGAATAGAACAATCATAATGAAGAAGGGTTCAGACCTACAAAGGATCCGTTCTGACAAGAGACGGCTAAAGACAGATGCTACGCCAATCAGAGACGAGGAGACTTGAAGAGTCTCTGTCCACCGCAGATAAAGGAAGCATGCAGATAGGCGAGCATTCCCTTTAAGTCTAACGGATAAGATTCAAACAACCATTTGAATCTTCACTTATAAATAGGTGTCATCCTTATTTGATTCAAAGGTTCGCGATTTTACACATACAAGAGATAACAAAAGAGATCAAACTCATTCTCTCTATCACGCGAACACATCCGAGCTAAGTTCTTAATTGAAGCTTTTCGCAAGCTTGCATAATAGAAGCTCGAAGACCTGCAAAGTTTATCTTCCTAAGGTTATATTAGGATTCCTTCTAATCAAGAAAGAATCTAGCAGTCACTATTGCGGTGCAAGAGTGATTCGTACGGACAACACCAACACAAGGATAGGTTCCGGGAAGAACTATAAAACTTCCAACAGTCGACGTCCAAGGAGAAGGGAGGTCTGGCCTCACTCTAAGGAGCAACACCGGTCAAAGATTGGAGATCGAGGTGCTTGAAGGTGCGCGTTGACCAGACGGAGGAGCTGCTCAACGTTAGAGATCAGGTCTGACCTTGTACTGATTCTTCTAGTGAATTTTCAGTCAAAGGACTAGAGAGTGGACTCGAACCACTATAAAAACCCTTGTGTCGTTTACCATTTTATTACGTTGACTGTTTGTGATTAGATTATTTGAAACTCAACACATCAAGGGTAGGAGTATAAAGTGCAATCAATCAAACGAATATATGAGCTAAAACATTTAGATAAACACTTGCTAAGTCGAGACCTTAACAAGACACGTGCAAGATAAATTTAATACTTCTGCTGCATATAAAACACTCTGATCGGGGACCAACATGCTATATGGACTTCTGTACGATTTATAAAAAAATTTGTACGGGCTAGGCGGATTTGTATGGTAATTATAAAAAAATCAATAAAATTTGTAAAAACATAAATAAATTAAAAAAATAGTAAATAGAATTTTTACTCTTCACATTTTAAAATTTAAACTTTGAAATGTTGAAATATTTTTTGTTCTATATTTATACTATATTGTTACTCTTAAATCATGAAATATTATTGTTATAAAAATAATTATTTTATACTCCCTCCGTCCCGGCTGAATTGTCCCGGGTTGATCGGGCACAATAACCAAGGAGTGTGAGTATAAAATAAGTTGAGTGAAATTAATATTTTATTATTGAGTGTGAAAAAGTTGTCTTTTTAAGTAATGAGACAATTGAGGTGGGACGGACGAAAAAAGAAAGTGGGACAATTGAGGTGGGATGGAGGGAGTATATTTTTTTATTAATTATAGCTAATGATTCTGCTCACGAGCTCATGTGTCGAATACTATGATGTTCAAGTTTGATTCATTTAATAAATGAGCTCGAACGAATTTTTACCAAGTTAAAATTCGAATAGCTCATAAACCGTTTGATTTATTTACATCTCTAAGTAGTGAGGCTGCAAAATTGATGAAAGAAAAAGATAATAAGCCTATACCAAAAAAAATACCGATCTTAAATATTATTGTAATTTCAGAGTGAAAGACCGAATTTCCCAATTTCACCCTATTTTGCTCTAATTTTGTCGCCGTGTTGAAATTGCTTGAGTGCGCATCAACTGTTCGACTAAATGCTCAACTTGGTCTCCAGCCTTTTGTCCAGACTAATCTGAGGAATCAATTCTAAGTAGATTTCATGTCTGAAACTAATGAAAGCTTGGAGGAGAAAAAGGTGAGCTAATGAATGGTGTTGTTCATGTACACTTATCTGTTTGCAGAGAGTCTCTGACTGAATGCAATTGATTCACCACAATACTGATAGGCATCCGATCTCTTGGTGATGGCATTGAGCAGTGAAGCCCGATCCTTAGCGCTGATACTAAACAGTTAATTTCATACTGCTGGAGCTCTGAATCGTATGCTGCTAATATATAACTATCTTCACCTGTCTCTCTCTCCTCTTGCCCTGCCAAGATTAAGGAAGGGTCCAAAACTTCTATCACATGTGCAGGCAATGCCATGCCTACGTATTCGTGAATGCTTAGACCGTTGAACTTGTCGTCTGTTGGTCTTTTCCCCGTTAATAATTCCAGTAAGAGTATTCTGTAGCTGTAGACATCTCCCAGAGTTGAGATTTGGGAGCTCGTACCGTATTCTGCAAGTTAATTTTGGTAAATTATACTATATAAGTCATGGCTACTACATGTGGATATATATTTATTTGTGTCTAAATGGATAAAAGATATTTGTAAGGTTTATAGGCTATATGTGTAGAAAGTAGAAACCAAAAGTATGTTATGTTACCTGGAGGAATGTAACCAATGGAACCCTTTAGCTCAACTGATAAAACTGGATCTCTTGATGGCATGCTTGTGGCTTGTTGGTCCCGGATTATCAGGGTATAACTTGGCAGCGGAAAATGTGTTAGTTCGTTTCTTGCGCTCTGCTGGTTACTCAGCTGACTGGGACCTTGTCAGCTGGTAAGTCAACTGGCACTATGAGTACTCAGCTGACTGGCGACTGGCTGGTCAGCTGGTAGCTCAAGACTTAGAATATCTTAGCCTTGTTTGCACAGTTATATCAGTTTTCAGATATACACCAGCACTTGAGTGCTGGGTTTCAAATCAGTATGAAAATGCAGAAAGCTGATAAAGACAAAAGGATTTTTATAGTGGTTCGATCAACTGATCTACGTCCACTCTCCAGTCGACTCACTGGAAATTCACTATAAGAGCAATCAGGTACAAAGTTCCTACGATCTATCTCCAGCTGGTAGATGCCCCGTCTACCAGTCCACTGGATCAACCGCTCCCGGTCCTTGTCCTTCTTCAGCTCTCGTCAGATGGATGGAGTGCGAGCACGTCACTTCAACCTCCTCCTCTGACTGGTTGGGTGTTGAGTTCTCCCAAGAACGAGTCTTCTCAATGCGGCAAACTGCCCGTAATAACTCAAGTGCTGGCTGGCACAAGAGCTGCTGTGAACTTCCTCAGAGGAGAAAGAACACCAAAGAGATCTGTAACTTACAAGCTGGAAGCTTGAAGTCTCGTGTTTGAATAAATCAACACACGGATAGCCTTTAGAGAGGCCTCGAAAGTTGTATGCTTTTACTTGCTTGAGCGTAATAAATTTCAGTCTTTCGGTAGGTGAAGAGTATTGAATGTTGATGGATCCCAGGTATTTATAGACGAGGGATCCCATTCAAATCTACTAGCCGTTTGGACACATCCGGAAAAGTCTCTGTCTTCGCATGTCCTTCTGACGGCGGCAGGTAGGAATTTCCGGAAAGCGCCATGCTTTTGTCCACTTTATCTGACATAGATCTCTTTATGTCAGAACGGCACTATTCGTCAGTACGAGGAATCGGAACTGGTGTCTTGAGCTGATAGACTTTAAGGTATCCTTCCTTAAAGTCATACTTTGTCAGTTTATTCCTCAGACGAATCTTCTTTTTGTCTCTAAGATACTGGGAGAGTGAATCTTGAATTCTGCTGGTAACATCCGACTGGTAGATCATTCTGGTGATCTTGTGCTGGCAGTCTCTGCTGGTGACTTACGCTGGCACAATCTAAGTCTACCAATATGTCTGATGTTAACCCTTTCTTGGAATCTCCCATGACTGGTGGCTTCACCGCTGGTGAATAGTGTCAGCCAGAACACATATTCTGCTGGTGAACAGTAACCAGTCAATAGCTCTACTCCATGCTGATGAACAGTGTCAGCATGTCTTTGTCAGTCGCTTTTGCTGGTGAGACTTCTCTCAACTGGTAAGCACATCTCATGCTGGTGAACAGTAGCCAGCATGAGTCTTGATCATCTACGACTTACAACTCAAAAGACCTAAACAGGACTTTACATTTGAGACTAGAGCTATTCTAGAGACAAAACTGACGCTGGTAGGACTTAGGATTTGATGCACCAAAACTATGATCTAACAAATAGCCTTGTGATTCGTGCGCCGCCCCTTAATCAAAATCACAACATTTCTATGAGTGCTACTGAGGGAAAGGAAACTTAGCCAGATTTCCCAACAATTTCCCCCTTTTTGGTGCGATCAAAGCCTAACCAGCGAGCACTCAGCTGATGAGGAAAGTTACAGACTATTTCTGGGTTTTTACAAATAAACCTATCAGATCTAAACCCATGAAACTACTTCCTCACATCAGCTCTAACCTAAGGATCTTCCCCCTCAAACTGGGAGAGATATTGCTCGATTAAATTATGAAGTAAGAATCTGAGCCAGGTTAGAATTAAAAAATACCAAATGGAGTGCTGGTGCTGATTACACAAAATGTGTAAGTTCAGCTGGTAAGTAAAAATCAGTAGACATTAGTTGGACAATGAGAAATTGTCGTCAACCCATCAGTAATCAATCCATTAATGATATGAAATTACAAGTACAGAAAGGACAACTGACTAGTCTAGACTGGTACAAAATTACTTACACAAAAAATGAAGAGTACAAGACCTATGGCTGAGATGAGGATCCAGGTGATTGACTGCGATTTGCTAAATTCCTCAAGATCTCTGTAAGAGCCGCCATATCTTGTTCCCTCTTCAAACGCTCCTCAGCAGCAATGCGACGCTCTTCCGCAGCAAGCCGAGCCCTCTCCTCCTCAGCGACTGCTCGCGCCCTTTCCCCCTCTTGGATCCGCACCAAAAAGGAGTTCACCCCAGAGGTGAAGGCCTCCATTTGTTGCGCCATCTCTGCTCGGAAGGAAGAAAAGCGCTGGTCCATCCTGGCATCAATGAGAGCAACCAGTTGCGCAGGCGGATGGACCTCGGAGAGAGGCTCTGCTGACAGCGCCAGAGAAGTAGAGAGCACATCAGATGAGGCCTCAGCCATCTCAGTGTCAGCTCCAGTTGGCCCCTCTACGACTCGCTCTGCAGCGGCTGCTGGAGCATCTGCTGGTACTGTTGTTGCTGCTGCTGCTGACTCCTCTTCTGCGGCTGACTCCTCCACCAGCATCTCAGCTGATGCTGGCGGGAATTGTTCGGAAACGGTGGGTGTATCAACTTCCACCACCTGCCAGTCGATGTGTTCAAGGGATACAACATTGGGAACACCAGCGACTGCAGTGGTCAGCCACCAAGGGCGGGATGGATCCTCCTCCACCACATGATCAATCAGCAATGCAGTGGCCGCCATGTCGAACAAGATGCCAAAGTATGGGAGGATCGTCGGGAGAGCTACCAGTATCCCAATGCGTCTGAGCGCGTATATCATCTGGTAGCCACGGCTGGATCGGTGGAACTGGAGAAAAGGTATGGCGATTTTCCTTGGTCGCGGAAGGCCGGAGCTACCTGTCAGCCTGCGGTATGTAGCAATTTTCTCCATACGGCGCTTGATCCGCCTGACCGACAGCTGCTGGGGGCTATCAGCATCTGTATCCATGAAGGAGTTAGCCCACTCCTCTTCCGCACGCCAGTAACCCAATCCAAGCCTGGCATAAAGAACCGCCCTCTTCTCCACCGTCAGCTAGCGGTGGCACCGGTCGAAAATTTTCCACCGCCGGAGCTCCAGGAAGAGATCCGCGTTCTCCCTCCACAAATCCTGGAAGTCGTCGAATAACTCCTCATCGACAACGTCCTCCACTTCTACTGAGATATTCGCAGCATACTCGTACAGAGTACGATTGAAGTACTCTACTGGCTGCAACGGCAAGCACCAGTCATATATCCTCATGGCGTAGACTGACTGGTGGGGAAGGCCGCTGGTGGGGATGATATGGAACATGGAGAATTCTGGCACCCTTGAGTTGTAGAATGCCAGTTCCCCGCGACGCTCCCACCTATGGACTCCTGTCACTTGCGCCTCGTAGGTCTCCTCATCAATCTGATGGTAATGGTGGACACCCAGCATATAAGGTTGCCTGTGACGGGGCTCTGCATGTGCTGGTGTCGAGGAGGATGCCGCTGGTCGCCCGGATGTGGATGTCGAAGCATCTGAGGAATGGGGGCGACTGGCACGAGCTTTAAGCTCAGCCTCGAAATCGGGAAATAAATCCTTGGGCTCCATCCTCTGGATAGTAGAGCGCTGGACTACTGGTGGCTGCTCCTCATCTTCAAGATTGATCATTGGAGCCTTGTCAGCAGCCTTGCCACCAGTTTCTACCTCCATCTCAGTGGCTTGCTCCTCCACCACTACCTTCTCCTGATCCTCAGAAGAATCCGCCAGTTTTACCGGGATGGTCGCCCGTTCTTCTACTCCTCCGCTGGCTTCCCCTTGCGCAGTCAGCGGGTCTTCCGCAGCTCCTCCATTGGCTTCCCCTTGCGCAGCCAGTGGGACTTCTTCATCACCTCCACCACCCCCTTGCGCGGGTGGAGGGACTTCAGCCACTTCCTCTTCCTTGTAATCATCAACCAGATTGAATACCTCTTCGTCAGTGCCCAGCACCACCAGGTGTTCAAATGTCTCTTCAGAAAGGAGCTCGCCTTGCGGTGCTGGTGCGGATCGGCTGGCACTCGGAATTTCATGGGCTTTCCCTTTGCCCCTGGTCGCCAGCCTCAGTTGCTCCTCGATTTCCTCCTGGCGCCTGGCCTCAGTCTCAGCCTTGATCTGAGCAAAGCGCTCATCCCTGGCCGCCAGCTCCGCCTCTCTCTTCTGCTTCGCCAGCAGAGCCCGGAGCCTTGACTTGGCCTGCTTCTTCCTCACCAAGGAAGCACTCCTTGCCCTCTTGGCTTGCTCCTCAGCCTTCTGCGCCTTGGTCATGACTCGCTTGCGCTTGCGAGTCATCTTCTCCAGCGTCTCCTCCTCAGTCAGCCCTAGTAAGTTCTTCTTGACTGGGATGGAGATTTTCCCAGATTCTGGATTGTATGCCACGGCGTGCGGGGGCTGCTGGTGCTGAGAGGTCTTCGCCTTCTTGCGGGAGGGCTTCTTGGTGACTGGCGCCTGCTGAACTGGCTGAGGGCGACTGCCAGAAGCCTCCACTTCCGCCTCCTCCATTTGGGTAAAAAGAGACTCGGTCTCCATCTTCCTTTTCAACTCGGCCCTTGCCTCCTCCGTCAGCGGCTGTGCCATGACTGGCACCTGTTCCCCCTTATCCTCCTCTTCTTCCTCCGAAACAACCGTGGCTGGGTCGACTGCTGTCTTTCCCTTCAGCCTCCGCGGCTTATGGTAGTCAGGGCGGGGCAGCTTTGCCTGCTCCTTGGTGGGCGGAATGAAATCCGAACTCACCAGTTGCTCCCCCTGGTCCACTCCATCTCCAATCTCCATCTCCAAAATATGGCTGATCCGCAGCCCAAAGGATACGGAGTGAGTGAACGTCCCATCAATTGCAATGTTGATGTTGCGATCAACATTCTCCAGCAGTCTCCCGAAAAAGAACTCGGCCCAGTTCCCTTCCACTCCATCCACCAGCGCGCACATCACGGAGAATTTGCGCAGGCTCAACTCAGCATATGAGCCAACTTCGCACTGCAGCATCCTGACGACGATGTCGCACACCATCTGCCACCAGTCGTCCATCTCCGACTTCCGCATTCCAGTGCGAAAACCCGTCACCCCCTCCCTCTTCCACTGAGCCCACCTCCTCCTGAACTCCTCTACATTGTTGTGGAAGTAGGTGGCTATTTCCATTCCCTCGTTCCTCAATCCGAACAAGTCGGCGAGGTATTCGGCGCTGACAGTGATCAGATGGCCGAAGACGGAAGTGGTGAAGGACTTCCTCCCGTCAGCAATCACGGCCCGTGCATAGAACTCCGCCACCATATGCGGATGGAAGGTCTCGGGCCTTGCCGTCAGGTATTGTCGAAGGCCTTCCCGGTCGATCATCTCGATCAACTCCGCTCCAAAATTCTTGCGCGCCAGCTTCTCGTTCTGAATTTTTTCTTTCTGAACTTGCGCGTTCGAGAGTTGAGCCCTGGTCGCTGGTTTGTTCAACTGAACCAGGCGGGCGAATGGAAGTGTGTAGTCTATATCGTCCATCTGTGTGATGCCAGTGTAAGTCGGCATGTGTGCCTCTGCAACAGGTAAGTCTGGTGAACCAGACGAAGAAGATGTAGATGTAGATGGAGGGTTATCAGCTGGAGGTTGAGAAGATGATGCCATAACTTCAGAAAATATCAAGGAAGTTGAAGGAATATGAACAGATTTAGGGTTCTGAAATTTGGGATTGTAAAGGTTAATCCGATGAGGGGTCTCGAGTATTTATATTCGAGTCCATGCAAGATCAGACGACCAGGATCAACGCTCAGCAAGCGGGGATCGACGGTCATCAGCAGGCCCGGTTCCCTGTGTTGACGAGTGCGGTCGTGCTGACGTGCGTCACGACGTGGAGCTGACGTGGCGCGCAGCAATTGGTGGCAACCAAGAGTCGGACTGCGCAGCCACTGTGCACATTAAATGTGGCATTAAATGCCGCATTAAATTCTCAGGTTCGCACACGCCAAGGATTTGAACAATCCCGCCTTTTCTGAGACAGCTGGTATGACTGGTCATCAGTAGCATATACCAGTTGCATACTTCCCCCTAAACCCTGGTTGGCCTCTTCATCAGTTAGCAACTGATACCACTTGCTGATAGTACTTGCTGCTGGCAAACTTCCATCAGTTATCAGCTGGCAACTGGAAAGATGGAAAATTGAGCGCTTGGACTCAATTTTATTCCGCATAATCTTCTCTTCTCTTGGAATTGGGAGCTGGGACCCAATTTCGCTTCAACTGATGGCCTATGCTGGCAAGATTCCGCCAGTAGACACCACTTGTTAGATAGAGATACCACTTAAATAAAAACAACTAAGAGCTTGGACTTAGTCGTAATCAGCGTCCTCCAGAAGATCAAGAACAGAATGAGAGCTGGGACTCATTCTTCCTCATCATTGGGGCTCACATCAATCTCCATAAGACCGAGTTTGATGCACAACTCCTTGAATCTTGCTTCTGGCAGTGGCTTGGTGAAGATGTCAGCCAGTTGATCTTCAGTTCTGATATAGTCCACGCTGA
>JAPKLW010000009.1:1809480-1866390 GCA_026898455.1 Plectranthus barbatus | reverse complement strand
ATACCAAACCAATGAAATCACATTCGGTGTTTAAAAGATTAGTTTCTTATATAACTCTAACATCAACCACCATCTTCATCAAGAATCAAACTGGCATGTGGAGGAGCAGGTTTTTTACAAAAGCTAATTTGAGTTTCTGTATAAATTAAAAAAGGTCATCTTAATCAAGTTTTCAAACAATATTATATCCAGAATGCATGTATGCCTCGTTGACACTAACTAAATCATTACACTAGATTTATGCCCGTAAGACCATCACAAGTTCCCTAATTTATCCATATCAGGCAACTTCAATTCATCAAAAGGGATGCATCTAGGAAAAATGAAGTTGAAAAGTACATTTTATGCAAGTAAAATGCATTTTACTTCAGACATACAAGAAGTAACCAATTTCAAGAAAGGGATAGGTTTTTTAATTGTCCTTATAATGTTAATTCAGGAAGAAAAAAAACATCAAATAAAATAAATTTTAATGCATATATTTTTTATGCAAGAAAAGGTTAGATTTATTAATTGTCCTTATAATTTTAATTCTGCAAAAAAAATTAACATCAAATAAAATAAATTTCAACATACATATATTTTTTTTATGCAGGATAGTTATTGCTATTGACTTTTGAGAAATTGCGGCGAAGTTGGGTGGGAATAGGCCAGGCTCTGGCTCAAAAAGTCTGGGTCTACAATATATTTGGTAGGTCTGAGACTGTGGCCTATTATCTATGATAAGCCTAAGCCTGACCTCTTCAACGAAAAAAGTCGAGTTTCCAGCCTTTTAAAAGCCTATTAAGGCCTACTTCGTACAAAATATCTATCAACTAAAATTAAAATACATCTAAAAATCGAAATATAATGTATGAGCAATCAAAGTAAGCATAAACAAAAACAGCAATCGATATTAAAGTACAAATAAAATAATATTTCAATTAATAGCAAAATGTAATCAACAATAAAACATCAAATTTTAACGCTTAATTAAAATACAATGACATGATCTTCCGTCTTGACAATTACAAATAGTAGTATAGTATCAATCTTCAAGTGAAACTTCTTATTGTTCTCCTTCATAAAAAAATTTTATACAATTAGACAAATAAAATATTCCTCCGTCCCTTATCAATTGTCTACAAGGAAATTGACACAATAACCAATGCGAGTAGAGATAGAAGAAATTAGTATTTTATTAGTGAGTATGTATTAATTTTCCATTTTAGGTAAGTGGACAATTAAATGGGACGGATGAAAAAGGAAAGATGGACAATTGAAGTAGGACGGAGGGAGTATTATTTTTTAATTTTTAATAAAGTGCTTAAACTAGTTAGTAACTGAAATCATAAAAAGAGTTTTATCAAACTCAAAAAAAGTTCCATCACTTTGAGCAATACAAGACTAGAGGTATATTAAAAATCATAGAAATGGCAACTATAAGAAAAGAATAAATCAAAAAAGTGTTGAGACTACATTTTACTTTTCCAAACCAAATATTTATTGCCTGTACAAGAAAATTATTTGGAGTTTGTATAGGGACAAATAATTAGAACCAAAAAGATTCCAACTATAATATACATAATGAAAACTGAAATGTCAAGAGAGCTCAACAAATTGGATGACTATAAGGCAATAGATTTAAAATTCCGTCACTCAGTAAAAACATTATTCAATACATTTCACTGGCTTTTTAGGATGAAAAAATATAATAGTAATAAGTCAGTTACCAGTGAAACTTGGAGTAATATAAAAATAAAAGCAACAAACGAGACTTGAAGTCTGGTGAATGTGTTGGGATATGTATACTGAAAAGCATAATTGATCAAGCGTTTGTATACTGGCTTTCATTATGTTGATACATTAAACAAATCTCGCTATCTGATAATGTGAACATACGACGAACTATAATATCCTTTTATCTCGTAGATAGGGATGACCATATGGTGTGTTGTAGATCACAGAGGATCATATGGTTCGCTTGACCTAGCGAGATATAAAGAGTATCACAGCTGAGATGGTCCCTGGATAGGCTGTCGGTTTAAGCTGCGGCACATCGGTTCATAAGTGGGCTTATCCTGGCCACTTGATGTGTCGGTACATTCTTATGTATTGATGGGATCAACAGTGGGATGCGCCGTTCTTATTGACATATGAACGAGCCAGATCCCAACATACTTTCTATGATCTTAAACCCTACTGAAGGATAAGGGGCACACATGAGTTGACTGCACTTTGATTTGCTAGGATGGCGAGTCTTACATGTACTCTCATATCTGCATCTTGGGTGTTGTTGATTTGTGTGGGGTCTGCTTAGTCTGGATGTATGGTAACATATCCGTTCCAGGATGGTGACATTCCCTGATGAGCTCACAAGGTTCTTTATGCTAAGTCCTGCAGGCTGAATGATTTATTCAAGCATAAGAGATAAAGGTTGAGTGGTATTATTCAGGAAAATAAGATATTAATTAATTGTGGTTGATTGTCATATAAACCAAATTAATTAATGAATGTCTGAAACCTTAAATATGTGGATCAAGTTAGTTTGGTGCAACCCGTTCCTAATAACGTGGTAATAAAGGGGCGAGTCAGTATTGTTACCGTGGTGAAGGTTAAAACAATACTTTATTAATTAATTAATGTTCTGGGTTGGACATAAGAGAATTAATTAATAAAAGAGGGCCCACTTTATTATTTGCATCTGATCCCTGGTCTGGCCCACACACTGCTCAAGCCCATTAGGGTTAGGGTTTCATTAAACCCTAACACTATAAATAGCCAAACCCTAGATCAGTAAGAGGTGATACACATTCTCAGTATACAGAGAAAGAGGGCGGCGGCTAGGGCTGTTCAGGAAGGAGGGATTTTCTCTGATCGAATCCTCCGGCTGAATTAACTTGGTAGAATAATCCTCACCAGATTTCCAAGGAGCAAGGGATACAGATCAGAAGATCAGATCTGTAGGAACAAGAGAGAGGCCATCGATTTCTTCAAGTAGAAAGGAAGCCATCGTTTTTGTTCATATTCCGCTTCAGATCTGAACGTTTTTCACCGTTATCATACTCCGATCTGTCCTGTAGATCAAACGGTGAAAAAGGTATAAACTCTAATCCATCTTGTACAATTAATTTTGTAGGAGCATGCATAGGCTTTGCATGGTTTATTTAATTGCATTTATTTTGATATCCTAAGAACGATCCTGCGAATTGAATAACAACTCATGTTGTTGATCGTAGACTCAAACCCTACAGAATGAACAGAGAAACAAGGTTTCTTTCAGCTTGGCATATAAAGGATAAAAGAGGTTAACAATTTTCACTACCATATCATAAATGGGAGACCTATTTCATAGGAATGTCAATCGGGCTAACGGGTTTTGGGCCAACGAATGTGCGCCAATCAGTCCGGGTCAGTAAGGGTGAACTTTTTATCCGGCTGAGAATTCTCGACCCCAAGCCTAAACCTAATCCTTCAATTTCCGGGCTAGCCCATCCAGTTAGTTAATTTTTTTCCAAATATTTGTTATCGGTGTAGTTTCTTTTATTAATTTAATAAAGTTAAACATGAATAAACTTGAATATATAATTAAAGTAACTTACATATATTATTAAACATAATTAAAGAAAAAATAAAATAAAAACTGAATGAGTTTCAAGATTTTCGCTGCACTACACAGCAGAAGAGCGTATCAAAGAAGAAATTCCATCTTCAACAGTACGCAACAAAATCATTAGCATGAAGAACCGGTAAAATGTTGCAAGAATACCATTCTGCGTTCCACATACTTATCAATTCCATCTATCAAAAAAATGAACTTAAAACTTGCAACAACAATTAATTTACAGACGGAAAACACAGAAAGAAAGAAACATACTTCATACTTGGTTGGATTTCTTTCTCCTTTTGATGAATAATAATCGGATTAACTACAATTGAAGTGACACACAAATTATTGGCAAGTCAAGGGTAGTTTTCTACGAAGGAGGGATACCTATTATCAGCAAGAATGAGATTGGGCGCCGATCGGGATACAGGGACGCCGGTCAGAGAGGCTGAGGGGGCGGCGCAGCGGTTGAGGGACGGGGCACTGGTCAGGGGCAGCGTAGAGGGGCAGGGTGACGCAGTGAGATGCCAAATGGGGCGCCGGTCGCTGGTGGAGATGGGCAGTGGGTTGAGTGAGCAACGAACGAAAAATAGAAAATGAATGTGAATGTACTTGAAATTTGAATAAAGGGCGTCAGTTATTTACCTTTTATTTTGAAAAATAAAAAATATTCATTATATTACAAATTATTCAAATTTTCTCAAATATATTATTATAAACTATGCATATTATTAAAATATCTTACAAATTATCAATTTTGTTTCAAATTTATGACCACAATAAATTTCCAACGACGGAAAGTTGATGTGGCTTGTCGGATTACACGTCAACATTTAAAATTACACATCATCTTGCAAATATATTAAAAATTATTATAATTTTCTTAAATATATTACAAATTATTATGATTTTCTCAATTAGATTACAAACTACAAAGCCTCGATGAAGAAACGACTAGGGACTCACAAATCGAAGTGGGTCGATCAACTGCCCATTTTCAAGATTATGTTAAGTGTTGTGTTCTCCAACCTTCGGCCATGACCTCCAAGAATACCAGAATTGTCCTCTGAATTATCTAGGATTGTAACGGCTCATCTTGAACTATAAAAGAGGAGTTGGTAGGTTATTTCGAATACAAATTTTTCTCTATTACACTTATATTCTTTAAACTTCAAGATCCACACTTTATTTTTCATTTTCAAATTACAATATTTTATTGTTCTTTAGTTATTTTCCTCTCATTTTCTTACAAGTTCTAAAATCTCTATTTGTCACAAATCCAATTATAATTAAAACTTTTAATTTTCTAACTAGCAAAAATATAGCCACATAAGAATATCCCAAAGAAAAAAATCTCATTTATTTTCCTCCATATATTTGAGTTTGGTTTTCTTCTCCTTCCAGAAATACAGTGTCACAAAAAAACCCTCAATCTCGAATCGGAACCCCACGCTGATGAAAAACCCTAATTCATACGCTTACAGAGGCACCGGCATTGTCGATTACGACGATGACGACGAAGACAATGATCTCGATGACAATGAAGAGAACCCAGATAAGAACTTCGCCCAAAATGGCAATTTCTACAATTCCGACAACTCCAAGAGACACCCCAAGAAAAGAAAGCTGGAATCGTTCGTCTCCAACTACGATTTCGCACCGCGTGACGAGGGTTGAACTGAAGACGAGAGCTTTTTGCTGTTGGAAGTGTGGGGGGAGAGGTATATGGAACTGGGAAGGCGCAGTCTGAGAGCGGAGGACTGGGTTGATGTCACGGAGAAGGTGGCGGAGATGAGCGGCAGGGAGAGGACTGAGGCGGAGTGCAGGAGCCAATTGGATGTGCTCAAGAACAAGTACAAGAAGGAGATGGCCAAAGTAGAGAGTGGGGATGTGAGTAAGTGGGTGTTTTTCAAGAAGATGGATGCGTTGTTGAACCTAAGGACGAGAGGGTATGGCGGGTTGGGATGTGGGTTGGATTCGGGGGAATACGTGCTCATGAACCCTCGGGTGTATTTGGACCGGTCGAATGTGTTGGATGAGATGAGAGATAGTCCAGGGCAGTCGGATGACGATAATGAGGACGGTGACGATGAGGTGGAGGAGGATTTGGGTGGCGACAATGTGGTGGATGGTGAGTCTGCTAGATTGTTGGCGGATTCTATTCAGAAGTTTGGGGAAATATATGAGAAGATCGAGGAGAGTAAGAGGAGGCAAATGGTGGAGTTGGAGACAATGAGGCAGGATTCTCAGAGAGAGTTGGAGTTGCAGAAGAAGCAGATTGTTGATCGGGCACAGGATGAAATTGCTAAGATACGAGCAATGGATGATGATGAAGATGAGAACACTGATACTTCTGTGGAGAATTTTGGAGATTGATGCAGGTATTTCAGATCATTACTTGTGTACAAGGGGTTCTGACAGCTTATTGCTCTAAATTGTATGGTGAATATTTTGCTATGGCCTTTCAGCTCAGTTGTCAAGTTAATTACCCTTCTTGACGTTTTAAGTTATATTCCACATGGTTCTGGTTGTATCTTAATGACAAATGGAATTTTTTGACGTGAAGTTTGTTGGCTTTGCAATATATAACATGTTCGAAGTGTTTTAGTCAGTTATGGCTCTTAATAGTTCTCAATTGAGTAATTATCATATTATGTGATACCAATGCTATTAGCATATCCTTTGGTTGAAGACGAAAGTCTCATCCGCAATTTATACCCGAATGTCACTTAACTGTTTATCTTGAGGATTGCATGATATCATGATGTTCGCTCTTTCCCAAATTTATGTTTAATAGTATATTAGCTTGCGCCTTATATTCATTGTCTAGAATATAAAGAGACCCTTAGTAAGCCGGTGACTCTAAATTTTATTAACATTTGCTGTTCTTTGTTTTATTTTGTTTCTCATATTTCTGTAGTTCTTATACTTTCATCTTACTTTAGACTTTGGCTTAAGTTATTGGAAATGATCATCATATAGTGTTCACGCTCTGGAATTGAGAACTGATGAGAATAGAGAAAATAATATATTCGTTATGTAAGATAGGAGGATAAATTGTTTTTTTTTCCCGATTATATATCTAAAGGAATAAGGTGTTACTTTGCTTTTACTCTGAAATATGTGCAATTCTGCCTTAGAGCTTGTTTTCATGTTAATTGCTTCATCATGACCTGACCAAAGGTATCAAAGAATATAAATTGGTGAATGACAATTTTCTTACTGAAATTCCTTCAATCTTGCATCATGTGGTTCTGAATGGTTGCGACTTGCGAGAGGCAAAGATGTACTTTGTTCTTATCAGAAAATTGTTTGTTCATAGATATTTTCATAATGTTGTAGCAAAGTATAATAATTTTCTTTATAATTCATACAGCATACTACCTCCGTCCCGGTAGAAATGTCCCTTTTTTCTTTTCGGTACGGGAATTAAGGACTGTGAGTATTAGTGGAATTAATATTTTTTTGTTGAGTGTGAAAAAGTTGTCATTTTTAGAAATATGCCAATTTAGTTGGGACACCAATTTGGTAAGTGGGTCAATTCTATCAGGACGGAGGGAGTAGTTTTGTAAGAATTTGAGGAATTCTTAAGCAGAAGCAATGCCCATCACAAAGTGTTGTGTCGGTGAATGTTTGAGTCATCTGATTTAGTATTTATATTTCTATTTACAGAATTCAAGTAGTATTATATTTTGAAAAAATTTTATTCAGTGATGCCTTTAGCTTTTCTTTTCTTTTCTTTTCTCACAATTAATTTATCCCTTCATAATTTTATTTATTCCCTCCCCTTAGCTTAAATTTGCTAAACAACTTCATTTATCTTATTCGTGCAGACTCGAAGCTCTGCTAAGGAGTGAATGGGTTCAGAAAACTCCATGGTATTCAACAGATGCAATACTTAGGCGTTGGATTGGAACTTTGTAAGTGCTTGAATCTCAACTCTACTAATGTTTTGTTATATCATAGTATGATTATGACTTGGTACACTTCGGAAATTGGTTGTTCTAATCTAGATTTATATTCATCTTTATTGAATCAACAAAAAAAGAGAGCTATTCTTTCCACATCCATTTTTGTATGATGGAAGAAGTGCAACTGGTTAAGAATGTGAAGGTTGAGCCAACCTGTGATACCTGTCAAATTACAAGTCACTGATAGTTGCTTGAAGATTGTGTTTTAGTGATGCCACTATTTAGTTCTATATACCTCCAGTAGTGACTCTGCCAACAGACCTTAGCATTCCTATGTATAGCATCGGAATAGATTTAGTTGACCCTTTTATCTCTATCATTACGTGACCTAAATGAAGATCATTCAGCACTGACGTTGGCATAATAGAATTGTTCTCCATTCACTGCCCACATACTGACTTTTATAGACTTTGCATATTATGGAAATGTGGATTTTAATCTTGCTTTGGGATTCACAGTAGAATCTTGGAACACTTGGAATGAAATATGTGCCACCACCATCTGAATGCTTAATGTCTCTTCATATCTATTCTATGAAACCATGGGTTATTCATCGTAGAACTAACTTTGACCAGTGTGTTGGTGCACATAAACAATTATGTAGATAGTTGAATAGAAACTCATGAAGTGTGACCTGTATGAACACTTAGAGGGCAGTGGGAATAGGGAATCCTGTGGTTCTGGTACTGGCAGGAACTATTACATGGTGCAACAGCCTCACTTTTTCTTTCATCAACTATATTCAGCATTAATTTCTTTTTCTTTTTCTTTTTATAATAAAATATCTTCTGAAGTTTTTCCTCTACTATCAGTCAAATGGTAAAATTTTACTCTTGTTATTTCACTTCTAGAGAATACCTTTATTGTTGAAGGGAGAGAGAGAGAGAGAATCTAGAGTTGCTTAAATTAATTCTACAAATACAGAGTATGGATACAATATTCCCTCTCTCTTATCCATGCATCTACGGTTGTAAAGCATTATGAATGATGATTTACTTCCTTCACTCAGCTTCGTGCCTCTTCGATTGCGCCAAATAGCTTGACTATGACTCTGTGAGTAGCTGATAGTTAATTGTTTATCTCCATGGCAGTTCAGGTAGTTAATTGCTGCAGTATTTTCTTGGATGAAGAAGGTGAGGAGTGGCAAATATGAGGCATGAATGTTTTTCAGGATGTATTGTGCATTTTCAGTTTTCCATGAAACCAATATTTCCACTAATCATTAAATATTATGCAATTATATTGTATATTTGATACCATACTATTTACTTACGTTCCACTAAAATAGTCACATTAGAAATATTGTGGTATCTCGTTTTGAGGTGATTGATAAAATCATTACACTATGTTAAATTGTTGGTTCAAATTCGTAATGTATGGATATTCGAAATTTATATGATCATGTTTTGGATCCCAAGTTGTTGGTTTTGAATCCCTTTTTGATTTGTAACATTGAAGTTGCCCCCTAACTTTGAAGTAACTAAAGCGTTTTGCCTATATTAATTATTCATGGGTTTTAGAGTAGGAATAAACAATTACTCTGTATGTAAATATTATACCCTAATTAATAAACATTGAATTTTAAAATTCCTTCTTTTTAAATAAACAAAGTTAACTGAATATTTGTTTTTTACAATTTTAAAAATCAATATATGAATCTTACAAAATAAAAGAATTTTTAAATTCGTCAATGAATTTATTTAAGAGTTTATTTATGACAGAAATATTCATCTTTAATTATTAATGTTATATTACTTTATTGACATAAATCAACCATTATGAATTTATTTTAAGCTCCTTTTATTGACGTGTTCAAATAAATTTATTATACTGAAATTTAACATCAGATCTTAAGTTGATTTTCTAATAATTACTACTCATTCAAAAAATATCTCCTAAATAATATAAAAACTATATACTGAACTCGACCATTATATATTGCAATGTTATTTCATATTTGTGTATTTCAATCTAAATTAAGTAACAAAATATTATTTGTTAATTATTGTTTGACATTGCAGTAATTATAAAATATTTAGTTAATAGTTGACATTTTTATTAATATACTTAATTTGTTAATATTATATTAATCTATTTTATAAATTTATTTATGTTATTATTAAATATTACTATTTTGCGATGTTTGAAAAATACAATTTTAAAACAATTTTATCCGTAATCATCACAAAGTTATTACATAGGGAAAAAAACAATTATATTACAAACTATTTAAGTTTTCTCAAATATGTTACAAATTATGCACATTATCAAAATATATTACAAACTATCAATTTTGTTCTAAATTTATGACGGGATCAAATTTTCGGCAACTGAATGTTGACGTGTCTTGCTGGATGACACATCAGCGTTTATAAAATTGCACGTCATCAACCAAATATATTACAAACTATTTTGATTTTCACAAATATATTACTCCCTCCGTCCTCAGTCATTAGTTCCATTTTGACCTGACACAATTTTCAATATTTGTGAGTGTAGTGGAATTATATTTTATTGAGGTGAGGAGATTTTTTTCTATTTAAAGAAATGAGACTAATCTAACGGGACAGACAAAAATAGAAAATGGAACTAATGAGGCGGGACGAAAGGAGTACAAACTATTGAATTTTCTCAATTATATTACAAATAATATACATATCCTACATAAATATTAAAATTATCAAATTTGTCTAAAATTTATAATGAAATCATATTTAGTTATATTTTGAAGTTCTAAATAAATATATAATTATATTTAAGAGTATATAAATAAAAATTATTGACATATTAAAAAATAAATAAAAAATAAACACTTATTTTAATTTTTCTATTTATTTAGCTATAGTTTCTCACTTCACTGAATAAAAGAAATATTATAATAAGAATATTATAATAATTATTAATTATTATTAACGCTTTGACCTCAATAATTATTAATTATAAAAATATTTGATTTTTTTTCGACGAAGTGAGAAACAATAACCAAATAAATATAAAAATTAAAATAAGTGTTTATTTATTTATTTTAATATGTCAATAATTTTTATTTAAATATTCTTAAATATAATCATATGTTTATTTAAAATTTTAAAATATAAACAAATATAATTTCATCATAACTTTAAGACAAATTTGATAGTTTGAATATTTATATAGGAAATATATATAGTTTGTAATATAATTGAGAATATTTAATAGTTTGTAATATATTTGAGAAAATCCAAATAGTTTGTAATATATTTGAGAAAACCTGAATAGTTTATAATATATTTGGTTGATGACGTGTGTTAGGATTTCAGTTAGAAAAATTTTTCCTTACTTTTTATGTTTTGGTGGGTCAAAGGTTGTAAAAGTCATCTTAGTCAGTTTTTCACTTTCTAGAGTTCTAAAATTGTAATCCATGTATATGATCAATTGAGTTGTAATAGAACTTAGTGGCTGAAGACCGAGGCTGAAGACCGAGCATAGAGAGAAGCTCGAGAATTGACGAAGCATACGTCTTGAAACTTAGTTCTCAACAAATTTGGCTTAGACCAGGACTGAGCTTGGGTACTCAGCATAAGGTTTTCCCATACTGACTAGCCTTCCCATACAGACTATGAGATGTCAATATGAGGGCGCTTTCCATACTGACTAGGAGATGTCAGTATGAGGGTCTTCCCATACTAACTAGGAGATGCCAATATGAGGGCGCTTTCCATACTAACTAGGAGATGTCAATATGAGGGCGCTTTCCATACTGACTAGGAGATGTCAATATGAGGGTTTTCTCATACTGACTAGGGGAGGTCAATATGAGGGCATTTTCCATTTTGACTAGGAGATGTCAGTATGAGGGTTAGCCATACTGACTATGAGAAGTCAGTATGAAGGCTAGCTATACTGGCTATGGGAAGTCAGTATAAGAGCCTCTAAGCACGAGCTATTCGAAGTCATCAAAGCTCGATCAGACTTCGGCATTTACATGCCCAAGTTAAAGTCAATATGAGGATATTCAAACTTGGATTCCTCAGACTGAAACTTAGTCTGACACAAAGTTAGTGAAAAGTGCACTGACACAGCAGAGCAGAGCAGACCTAGGGTATGGTCTATGATTGGACGACATCTTCCATTAGTCTAACGACTGGATTAATGTGTCTAACGAGAATAATTTCAAAATGCTCGAGGATCCCTCTATAAATAGGTGTTGGGAAAATATTCCTGGACTCTCCTTAGGATCACATTGTAAAAGGTTTTGTTGGATCAAACCTTAGTAGATGGTCGATCATTGTTGAATCTTAGCATAGCTTAGCAAACTCTTGTAATGTCCTGTATAGGGTAAATATTGAGTTGTAATAGAGTAGGATACTCTCAGCAAACATCAAAGAATGCTAAAAAGAAAGGAAGCTAGTGATAGAAGAATGCTGAGGAGTCAGCATTTGCTAACACGTTACAGATTGCTAGGGGAGTTAGCAATCCGAAGTCAAAAGTAGCAGAAAAGTATCTGCTGCACAGACAAACATCAAGCCCAACAGTATGCTAAAAGATGTCCAGCAGTCCATTCCAGAAAAGCTCAGCAAAGCAAATCTCAACGACTGCTGCACCGTAATTCTGACCAACGCGCGAAGACTAGACCTGTCAGAACTAGATCGGAAAAGCCTGTACGGAGATAGAAAAGTTGGTAGAAAGCAACCTGTAATTAAGACAAAAGATCCGTTGTGTCTAAACGGAATTGCCGACTCGAGTTTCGAATCTTCAACTATAAAAGGCAAGTCAAAGGAAGATACAACAAGCTGCTCACTCTCTTACACAAAAAGATATTCAAAAGATTCCAAAAAGGCAAAAAGGCTAGAGAGCAGCTCTGTTGAAAGGCATAACACAGAGACATTGAAAAGCCTTCAACAACTTGAGTGTCTCATTGTACGCCTGACACTCATCTGAGAGATTCTTGAATTGATTCAAGAATCTTCAATCATTGGGATCGCTTTCTTTACAGAAAGTATCCAACAGTCAATTTCTTAAGAAGGAATTGATTAGGACGGGCATTGAAGCCGCAAAAGACGGATAGTTTGGAAGGAACTTTAAACTCTTCCAAAGGTGGTAAAAACGAGTTTTACGAAGGTGCGCCCTTGACTCAGCTGGATCCACACCTGAGAGGTTCGGAGTATCGGAAGATAGCCGTGAAGTAGCCAGACCAAACGTCGGCTGCCTGCTTTACAGGAAAGGCAACTCTTTGTACACCGTATACTTTCTTAGTGAAATTCTTAGCGATTCGGCTAAGGAGTGGACGTAGATCATTTGATCGAACCACTATAAACCTTGTGTTCTCTTGCTGATTACTGTTTTATTTCTACTGTGCGACTGAGATTTAAAACCTAGCAATGGAGCTGCTAGTGTATAACTGCAAGAAGAAACTTAAGTGAACTTGAACAAAACCCTAGCTGAGAATAACCTAAATACAAGTAAACGCTATATTATTCCGCTGCATTTCGTGTTTGTATTTTATCACTACCACGACGACTCTGATCTCAGGGACCAACAAGTGGTATCAGAGCAGGAGGTTGAAAAACCGACTGCTTCTGAGTCGCTTAGGACCTAGACCCTAGTTTTCCTTGCGTTTCTTGTATCCGTGTCTTACATAGCTCAGGTAAAGACGAAGAAAATCAAAATGACGAATCACGCTCTTCCAAAGTACAACAAGGATGGATTTGAAACCTGGAAGAAGAAGGCCGTGATCCAGTTACAGAGCATACATCCAGAGATGAGGGACATTCTCACGGTTGGTCCTATAGAGATCCTGAAGGTTAACACCGCACCACCTGGACCTGCTGATGGTCCACCCAGACCTGAGATGGTGAAGAAACCCTACGAGGAATGGACTCTTGAAGACAAAAAAGAGGCCAGCTGGAATTTATCGCCATGAAATTAATCATGGATTGTCTACCTCCCTTGATGTCTGACAAAGCTCTAGACTACAACACAGCAAAAGAGATGTGGGAGTACGTCTGCGAAGTTTCTCAGGAGACGGAACAAATAAAGCGAAACAAGCTACAAGTAGCTGTGGACTAGTACGAATCCTTCGCTATGGTTCCTGGTGAAACCATTCAGTTGATGGAAGAAAGATTCAACACTATCATAGGAGAACTCAAGAATGTCGGCAAGACATATGAGAAAGGGGAAATGAATAACAAGATTATATCCAAGCTCTACCTCAGAAGTGATTGGTTTGTCAAGATGACGAGCTTGAGTGAAAAGGATCTTAGCAACATGAATACCGCTGAAGTTTTCTCTTAGTTAAAGGCGCATGAATTCATCATTCAGCAGTCAAAGAAGAACGAAGCTGCTATAGTACATTCTAATGCAATGAGCGCTGGAACTCAAGAAGACGTAGCATATTTCGTCAAAAAGGACGGAAACAAATGGAAATCTCCTAGGAAACCGTTCTATAACCAGGAGAGATCAACACCAACAACACCGACAAAGGAGACTCCCTCAACTTCTAACTCAAATAGTGAAAATCAAAAGATAGACGAGTTGGAGGAGCAGATAAAGAAGATACAGAGAATGATTCTGGAAGCAAAGGTCGAAAAGCAAGAAAAAGAAACCTCGATGCAGCATCCTACTGAGAAAAAGATAAGGACATGTTTTGAATGTAAATCTCCTGATCACCTGAAGCATGATTGTCCAAAAGTGAGTCCTGAAGAAAGAGAACGTTTGCGGCAAAGATTTGAAAGACGAGCGGTTCGAGCTGTGACAAAGGCGTTGCTGACACGAACAGAAGTCCCAGATATTCTTGACAACGAAGAGGAATATTACCCTACTGATGAGGAAGAGGAAGCTTTGATGGTTTTCATGGCAAAAATTGTTGAGGATGGTGAAACATCCGCAGTTGATGAGCAACCTTCCGAATCGGCCCTAGCAGTCGACAATCAAGAGGTATAACATCTATAGCTAACACTTCATGCTCAGTACACACATTTGAATCGGAGGATTCCTTCTTGGATTCCGAGGAAGATTATCTTACCAAGCTTTCTTTAGAACTTTCGAAGGTATACTCCTTGAAAAATGCTATCGTAGAAGATAATTCTTCACTCAAATGGAAAGTCATAAGTTTGACCAACGAAGTCGAAAGACTAAGGTCCGATAGTGAGGAGCTATCAAGACTTAGAACTGAATATTCTGAACTTTCTGAAAATTTCAAAAATCTTGAAAAAGAAAATCTGATTTTGAAAAACAAAGCTAATGAGAAGTGTGTCTGCGCGTATATGACTAGTCAGGATATCTTGAATAACCTGATAAGCCAACAGAGACGTCACGGTGACCGATCTGGAATTGGGCACAGTTGTTATGACGAAGATGAAACTTCGAAGCAAAAGAGAAAAATCATTTTTGTTTCTGCCGGAAAAATATTTGGTGATGACAAAGAGAAGGATACATTAGTTGCTGAATCATCAAATGCTAGGACAGATGCTATGCAAATCGCTCAGCAGAATATTAAGCAGTCTGCTGAACCCAAGTAGAGTGTCAAGCACTATGCTAGACCTCAGCAAAAGGTCAAGCAGAATGCGAGATTTCAACAGAGTACCACAAGAGATGCTAAATCTCAGTAAAGTTTTCATCATAGGTCTGCTACGCAGAACTATTCAGCAAATTCAAGGACAAAGGCTGAGCATCATGTTTCAAATGCTAGGAAGCCAAATCCTATCCTTACTCGGGGAAGACACATTGAATATCATTAAGTGAAACCCCAAAACCATCATTACACACCACATAGGAGAAACACCTATGTGAGACCTGAGTCCAGATACGTGTATCACCAAAGGACGATGAAGGCAAAGAAGCACAACACACAACCACATGCACACACACATTAAAAGGTTGAGAAGGTTGACAAAAATGATCTCAAGGAGAAAACATTGAAGATTACCAAAATGTGGGTTCCAAAAGGAACAATGACCAAGCTAATCCTTTAGGACCCGACGCAAAACGGGGACCTAAATCAACCTAATTGTTCTTGCAGGAACAGGATCCAGGCGCAAAGACATCAGGCATGTCAAATGAGTGGATCCTAGACAGTGGTTGTTCGGCGCACATGACGGGGGACGAAGATCTGTTCTCAGACATTCAGAAATCATATGGTCCATCTGTCGTGTTCGGAGATAACAGCAAAGGCAGAGTACTTGGCAGAGGATGTATAGAGCGCAATGGACTAAGAATTGTCAACGTCGCTCTCGTATCAAACCTCAAGCATAATTTGATAAGCATAAGTCAACTATGCAAAAACGGGTACACAATATCTTTTATTCATTCTGGTTGTTCAATTGCTGACAATGTCACAGGAGAAGTGAAACTTCGAGGAATCCGGAAAGGTGGTCTTTATGTTGTCGATTGGCAAAGTGGCCAACAACATTCATGCTTTCTAGCACTGAGCAAAGAAGAAACCTCATGGCTATGGCACAAAAGGTTAAATCATTTGAATTTCAAAACCATTAACCATATTGCCAGAAATGAGCTTGTCGCAGGTCTACTTGATGACATCACATTTCGTAAGGAAAGCGTATGCAAAGCCTGTCAACAAGGGAAGCAGACCAAAGCTTCGTTTCATTCCAACCTAGAGAAGAATACCTCAAGCAGGATTCTTGAATTATTGCACATGGACCTATTTGGACCAGTCACTCCACCATCTGTAAGTAAGAAGATATATACTCTTGTAGTAGTTGATGACTATTCTAGGTACACATTGGTTCGTCTGCTTAAAGCCAAAGATGAGGTCAAGATCATTCTACCTGAGTTAATTCTTAAGGAGCAAAATAGTAAAGAGGTTACTGTGAAGAGGATCCGATCTGACAATGGAACCGAATTTTGCAATGGAATCCTTATGGATTTCTGCGCAGAAGTTGGTATAAATCATGAGAGGTTCACTGCTAGGACTCCTCAACAGAATGGTCTAGCAGAGAGGAGGAATCGAACACTGAAAGAAGCAGTGCGATCTATGCTAGCCGATGCTGATCTACCTACTAAGTATTGGGGAGAAACGGTGATGACGGCCTGCTATACGCAGAATAGAAGTTCCATTACCAGCCGATTCAACAAGACTCCTTACGAAGTCTATAACGGTCGTAAGCCTAATTTAGATTATCTACGTGCTTTTGGTGCGACATGTTATATCCATAACAACGGAAAGTCGAAACTTAACACTTTCTCACCTAAGTCAGATGAGGGTGTACTTCTTGGATATGGTCACCCCACTCACAAAGGTTATAGAGTGTTGAACAAGACTACTGGAATTGTGGAAATAACATGCAATGTTATTTTTCATGAATCTACTTTAGTGCGCAGAGCTATAAAAGAGACTAAGGAAACCAATCATGAGACTAATGATGTCAATGGTCAATCGATTCTGAATTCTTTCGAAAACTCACGAATTGACCCGACTAAGTCTATGAATGATTGCGATCCAATCCAGACGCGCTCAGCAGGTGATCAAACTGCTGACCAGGCCAGTGATGCTAATGATCATGCTGAGGCCAACCCTCAAAAAGATATTTTCAATCTGCTTGATGATTCAGATGAGGAGACTTCAACCTCTCCTCCTGTTGCTGAAAGAGTAGGTGCTACTGAAGATCTTGGCAGAGGAGCTGCTGAGATACCAGCTGCTGAAGTGCCTGCTGAAGAAGATGTTCCTATCCATGAAGTCCCTGTAGCTGAAGCCCCAGTTGCTGACGGAATTCCTGCTGCTGACAATCTAGATGCTGAAGAACCAGCAGATGATGAAGAGAATGCCAATAATCAAGAAAGAGAAGGAAATGCTGAGGAACATATCAGACCAGCATGGCTGCGTGCTCATTCTCTTGAAGACGTTCTCGGAGATATTAATGATCCTATTCTGACAAGACAAGGGTCCACAATGTTTTCTTGCTATCTATCTAGTGAGGAACCAACCAAGGTTGAGGATGCTTGATCACTGCTATTTCTAACAGATTAATTATAATAACAACGGCAAATAAATTTGTAAACCCTAAGGTTATCGATCCAGGGGAATTGTGTGGGGAAATTATCCTATGTACTAATTATGGTTCTAAGATTCATTGTTTGAGGGATCCAAAATCAGGGTTTTATAAAAGTAAAGAAAACAATGTAGAAAATTAAAGTAGTTTTGAAAGCAAATTTAAAGGAACACAGATTCTAGGGAAGAATTCTTATTATGGATGACATGTAGGAATCAATTAATTTAACAGGTGGAATACTGCAACAATGCTATATTTCCTTGTTTGGCAAATATAACCTAGATTACTAATTAGTGACTATCTCCGCTCGGTCTCAAAGTACACCAAATTAGTCAATCCGATAAGAAAATCAGTTCAATTCCTACAGTCTAGTACATCTGTTTGGATAGTGTAGATTGTATCATGCATTCCTATTCCCACTATCAATATTCACCTCTCGGTCCTTCTATCAATAGCTAGACATCTAAATTAATCGTCACCTCTCGGTCCTTGAATTAAATTAGAATTATAAAATAAACACAGGAATCATGAACCTAATTAATCAATCCTAACATGCATCCATAATAATATCAACCCCTAGAACCCGCTAGGTTTTCTAGCCACTCATCGCAGATAGAAATCCAAAAGAAAACATATTAAATTGCATAAACATAAAGAACTTACAAGAAAAAAGGGTTTCGTGTTTCCCGAGTCTCCAAACTCTCAAAACCAAATTGTAGAGCGAAAATATGATAAGGAATTAATGGGGACTTTTGAAAAATCGAATTTACATAGGTATTTATAGTGGTGGATGTGTATCCTATCAAATCTAGGGCTAAAGATATGAATAAATCTATTTTTCCTCGAATTTCCGCTCCAGCGGACAGCCTCGCGTCGATCGTGGCTGATCCACGTCGATCGATGTGGCTTCTTGGTCGGCGTCGATCGATGCTGATTGGCGTCTATCGACGCGGCTTCTCGCCCCTTCTGCGCGGTCTCACGGTTTTGGCCATAACTTTCTCTCCCGAACTCCGATTGACCCGATTCCAGTTGCGTTGGAGAGTAACTCAAAGCATCATCCATTGCCATGTGCCAATAGCTCGAATTTCCTCTTGTGGAAGAACTATTCACTGCTACTCTTACACATCACTGCTTCCGGAACGGATTTCTCGTGAACTTAGGCCTAAAACCCTACAAAAACACCAAAATGCGCATAATACCACCTAATATAGACTCATGCATAGAATATATATATAAAATCAACAAAACTACATAAAATAGTAGAAAATAATATAGATAAGCGAGTAAAATAATGAGCTTATCAAACCCCCCAAACTTGAACGTTTGATTGTCCTCAATCAATAGGCAAGAAAGAAATCAAAAGATCATGCGATTAGAGTGCAATGCCTCACAAGATTCATCACAGTCAAGAATCAAAAATCCACTACTCACAAGCAATTTGAAAGAGACAGAAAATTCATCAAAATTGGAAGAACTCACGGGAAGTGTATCGCTCAACTCTCAAGTGTTTAAGGAATAGATGAAAGCACTCAACAACATGTATGAAGAAATTTCTACCATAGGCTTGCAAATTTTCTAATATCTCCACTGCTAGAATGTGCACACAAGTCTAGAATCAAAAAGGACTTTCATAAGGTTGTAATGTAGGCTTTTGTGAGGGGTAGGAAAATATGGCCAAGTGACTAAAATCAATCAAGTTTTTACTTCCTCAATCAATCCAAACCACCATCTAAGTTCATTCACCCTTCTCCTCAAATATATCAACAAATACACAACCTCTTTTTTTTTTTTCTAGCTCATTTTGAATCTCTTATGCTCTTTACATAATTTTGTATTCTTTTCTTTTCAGAGAGCTTATGAGAATTCTAATTATTTCTTTGAGCTTCTTTTTCACACATCTTTTCACCACTAATTTATATTTTCTTATCTCCATATCACAATCATTCCACCCACATACCACAACTCAAGACATGAGCGAAACCAATACTTCTTCTTAATCTCATAGACGAGGAAAGAAAATTTTTGTATAGGCTCAAAAGTGGCTAACTAGGGAAAATTCAACGTGAAGGGACAGTGTTTAGGGAATTGGGCTATCAAAGATGGCCTAAGATTATTTCCTAAACTTGTGCACACTATGCAGTCTCAATGCAGAAAATAGGCAAGTTCTAGAGAAATAAAAACACACATGTGAATCTCACATCAAACGAAATAAAGGCTCAAAATTCTCACACAAGGGTTCAAAAATTTTCTTCCGCAGTCAATTTCAAATCAGCTCAATCAGCATGCAAGCACAAGTATCAAATCAATCCTATCATGCGGTATTCTACATTCATAGGCATCTAACCACAATCACAATCAATTCAACTCAACCCTCAATCAATTCTAATATCACAATCTCATTCGGGTTATTTCAAAACTCAAAAATTTTCCCCACAAAATAAAATTTTAAAATTTAAGGCAAAAATTAAATACGGAAAGCAGAATAAATAAAAGATAGAATGTTCCATCTCTTGTCCACATCTCCCCAAACTTATTTCCAACTGGAAGAGTGGAATAAGTTTGAAAATCAGACAAAAGAGGGAACGATACCTGGTAGTTGATCTCAGACATCAAGTTTTTATCCCCCGGATTCTTCGAACATTGCGCGGCGTGAAATAGTGGCTGTTGGCACTTCGCGTCGATTGACTTGAAGCCTTCTTGTCTATCCCTTCGCAGATCGAAGTGTATCACGCCGGTTTGCTCGGCGTCGATCGACGCCAGGCTGCGTCGATCGACATCGAGCTGATCTCCAAATTTTTTTTTTCAATACTGCAAAACAACTGTTAGCAAAGAAATAAAAGCAGAAATTTGAAATAATAAAAAAAAACGAAAATTGTAAGGAAAAATACGGAAAATGTTGGGTTACCTCCCAGCAAGTGCTTGATTTAACGTCGCAGCTCAGCGATACCTCAAATCACTGCCAAGGAGGTCGGGTCCAGACTCGCCGACCTTTGGCATCCACCATGTAGACTTTCCGGTCTTTGATATTGGTGGTGAGCTCAGAAAAAGGTGGCGCAGTTGACACTGCTACCCTATCGTTTCCTCGCTCCCACTCAATGGCAGCTGCTTCATCTTCTTCAGACTCATCCTCTTCTTCAGTAGTGGAGATTCGATTGCACTCCGCCTTCTTCTTGTTCTTGTCGATCACAAAGGTGATCCTCTCGTCATTCGCTCGGAGTGTGATCTCGCCGCCTCGACAGTCAATGAGAGCAGCGCTAGTGTCGATAAACTCATGCCCCAAGATCATGGGCATATTCTCGTCCTCCTTCATCTCGTGCACCATGAAATCTGCAGGAAAAATGAGATGGCCCACACGAATGAGCACATCCTCTAGTATACCTTTCGGGCGGGACACAGATCGGTCCGCTATCTGCAGGGTGATCGTCGTGGGCCTCATCTCTCTGATGTTGAGACACTTGTAGATGGAGTACGATATCAGGTTGATACTGGCCCCAGTATCACATAGTACTCTCTCGAATGTGTGTCCCCCAATCTCAACCGGAATAGAGAAGCATCCAGGATCGCTTCTCTTGATGGGCACCTGCTTTTGAAGTAGCAGGCTGCACTGCTCGTGGATCTTCACCGTCTCATTCTCCACGAACTGCTTCTTTCCACTCATCAGTTTCCGGAGGTATTTCATGTATCCCGGGATCTCCTTTAGTGCTTCGATTAGCGGAATGTTGATGCTGACCTTCTTTAGATTCTCCACAAATCTGGAGAATTTCTTGTCCTCTTTCTGCTTCGCGAACCGCTGTGGGAAAGGCAAATGAGGGAGCTGCTCTTCAGGCTGCTTCTGCTTCGTGTCTGGAACAGACTTCAACGTCGATCGACATAGTGTAGCGTCGATCGACGGGCCTCTGTCTTCTGCGTCGATCGACGTGGATTCATCTCCTGTGCATTTTTGCTCCTTTTTGCCTCCAGAATCGTCTACAGCCATCTCGGGACCCTTGTAGCTCGTCCCAGACCTCAGAGTAACGACTTTGCAGTCTTTTTGGGCCTTTGGGTTCACCTTCGTTGTGCTCGGAAGCTGTCCAGGCTTGTTTTGGTTGCCGAGTGTGGTGGAAATCTGGCTCAATTGTGTGTCCATCATCTGAAGATGTTTCGTCATCTGCTGCATGTGGTTTGCCATTCCCTTCACCTTGGTTTCTACTTTCCCAAACCGGTTATCCGAGCTCTTGATGAATTTCTCGAGCGTCTCCTCTAGCATGAATTTCTTCCTCTCCACAATCTCTCCTCCAATACCTGCATCAAAACCAGACGGAGGGTGTTCTGCAGCAGAAAAGTTAGCATAGGAAAAACCAGGGTGAGATCGCCCATGGTTGTACTGATACCCTTGATTGCCTCGGTAGTTATTGTGATAACCACCGCCAATGTAGTTCACCTCCGTACCAGCAGTTCCAGACAAACTGCTTGCACCCCTGTTGATGTAGTCAGCCTCTACGGGTACTATGGCCATGCTTGGCTCTGCAACAGCTGCAACTTGTGATGTGCCCAATTTTTCAATCTCCTCCCGGAGCTTTTTCACCTCAGCGACCACGTCGAATTCTGGCTTTGTCTTGACTGCTTTGACTGGTAGCTACCTATCAGTTGGCCATTGGTGGCTATTCAGCGCCATATCAGCCAGCAACCTCATACTCTCTGCACCACTCTTCTTCATCAGTATTCCTCCGGCAGATGCATCAACCAGCTCCTTCATGTGAGGGTTCAGTCCCTCATAAAAATGACACACTTGCATCTCCAGATCGATGCCATGCCCAGGACAGAGTCATAGAAGCTCTTTGTATCTCTTCCAGGCCTCGTAAAGTGACTCGTCATACATCTGCTTGAAAGTAGTAATGGCAGCTTTTCTCTTCAGCAGCAGGCTCGGTGGGAAGTAGTTGGTAAGGAACTCTGCTCGAAGCTCCTCCCATGTCCCGATCTGACTCTTATCCAGTCCAGCAAACCAAGACCGTACCTCGTCTCTGAGTGAGAACGAGAACAGTCTCATCCTGATCACATCTTGGGTTACTCCGTTCTGCTTCAGAGTGTTCCACACCTCGATGAATTGGTTGAGGTGGGTATATGGATCTTCTACAGCTCTCCCCCCAAACTAGTTTTGATGCACCATCTGAAAAAGCCTGTGCGCAGCTCGAAGTTGTTGGCGTCAATGCCAACTCTGAATCCGGCCTCTGCTTGCTGTGGAAGATCGATCCAAGATGGACCTTTGCGGGATCACAACTTGCCTATCGTTCAACTCTGCCAGTCTTGCAGCTTGCTCTGCCTGAGTAGCCTGGGCTGCTTGCAGTTGTGCTCTCAGCTGCTGTACTTCATTCACAAATTGCCTCTGCTCCTCGGGAGTCATATTTTGCAGAGGTGCTTCAGGATTCTCAGCCATCTCTCGTTGTTTTTCTTTTCCTTTCTTTTTGATTTTCTTGCAGGTTGCTTCAATTTCAGGGACAAAGGCTTCGAGTGTTTTTCCTTTGGCTCGCGTGTTCATGCACCTGCACAGGAAATAGGTAAATATCAGTTCAGCGTCGATCGACGCAACAAAAATGATCGACATCGATCGACGCTAGATGGATCTAGCATCGATCGACGCGGGATACAGACTCGAAAACTCACACACGCACACGTACAGAAAAATTAAAACTCAATCCAGCAAATCCCAGAATGAACTAGTAACAAGATAAAATCTAGCAACTCCCCGACAACGACGCCAATTTGATCACTGCTATTTCTAACAGATTAATTATAATAACAGCGGCAAATAAATTTGTAAACCCTAAGGTTATCGATCCAGGGGAATTGTGTGGGGAAATTATCCTATGTACTAATTATGGTTCTAAGATTCATTGTTTGAGGGATCCAAAATCAGGGTTTTCTAAAAGTAAAGAAAACAATGTAGAAAATTAAAGTAGTTTTGAAAGCAAATTTAAAGGAACACAGATTCTAGGGAAGAATTCTTATTATGGATGACATGTAGGAATCAATTAATTTAACAGGTGGAATACTGCAACAATGCTATATTTCCTTGTTTGGCAAATATAACCTAGATTACTAATTAGTGACTATCTCCGCTCGGTCTCAAAGTACACCAAATTAGTCAATCCGATAAGAAAATCAGTTCAATTCTTACAGTCTAGTACATCTGTTTGGATAGTGTAGATTGTATCATGCATTCCTATTCACACTATCAATATTCACCTCTCGGTCCTTCTATCAATAGCTAGACATCTAAATTAATCGTCACCTCTCGGTCCTTGAATTAAATTAGAATTATAAAATAAACACAGGAATCATGAACCTAATTAATTAATCCTAACATGCATCCATAATAATATCAACCCCTAGAACCCGCTAGGGTTTCTAGCCACTCATCGCAGATAGAAATCCAAAAGAAAACATATTAAATTGCATAAACATAAAGAACTTACAAGAAAAAAAAGGGTTTCGTGTTTTCCGAGTCTCCAAACTCTCAAAACCAAATTGTAGAGCGAAAATATGATAAGGAATTAATGGGGCCTTTTGAAAAATCGAATTTACATAGGTATTTATAGTGGTGGATGTGTATCCTATCAAATCTAGGGCTAAAGATATGAATAAATTCGTTTTTCTCGAATTTCCGCTCCAGCAGACAGCCTCGTGTCGATCGTGGCTGATCCACGTCGATCGACGTGGCTTCTTGGTCAGCGTCGATCGATGCTGATTGGCGTCTGTCGACGCGGCTTCTCGCCCTTTCTGCGCGGTCTCACGGTTTTGGCCATAACTTTCTCTCCCGAACTCCGATTGACCCGATTTCAGTTGCGTTGGAGAGCTAACTCAAAGCATCATCCATTGACATGTTCCAATAGCTCGAATTTACTCTTGTTGAAGAACTCTTCACTGCTACTCTTACACATCACTGCTTCCGGAACGGATTTCTCGTGAACTTAGGCCTAAAACCCTACAAAAACACCAAAATGCGCATAATACCACCTAATATAGACTCATGCATAGAATATATATATATAAACTCAACAAAACTACATAAAATAGTAGAAAATAATATAGATAAGCGAGTAAAATAATGAGCTTATCAATGCTCTTCGCGATCCAGACTGGGTGAACGCTATGCAAGAGGAGCTTGTTGAATTCACTTGCAATCACGTGTGGGATCTGGTAGATAGACCAGAACATCAGAATGTTATTGGCACCAAATGGGTATTCAAGAACAAGAAGAACGAATCAGGCGTGGTGGTGAGGAATAAAACACGTCTTGTAGCCAAAGGTTATAAACAGTGTCAGTGCATTGACTATGACGAGACGTTTGCCCCAGTAGCCAGATTGGAAGCAATAAGATTATTTCTTGCATATGCTGCACTTCATGAATTCTCGGTCATGCAAATGGACGTCAAAAGTGCATTCCTAAATGGCGAGCTCAAGGAAGAAGTGTATGTTGAGCAACCCCCAAGATTTGAGAATGGAAACCAAGTCTATAAGCTAAGGAAAGATTTGTACGGCTTGAAACAAGCGCCGCGAGCATGGTACGGAACGTTATCCAAGTTTCTGCTCGACAATGGTTTCAAAAAGGGAAGGATTGATCAAACTCTCTTTCGTCTTAAGGACAAAGGAAGCATTCTACTTGTGCAAATTTATGTTGATGATATTATTTTTGACTCGAAGAATCAAGATCTCTGCGATAAATTCTCCAAGTTAATGATGAGTAACTTTCAAATGAGTATGATGGGGAAGATGTCCTACTTTCTTGGACTCCAAGTTCAACAATCCAATGAAGGGATTTTCATTCACCAAAGGAAATACACGCGGGATCTGATTGCAAAGTATTGTCCAGAGAAAACCAAGAGCTTGAGGATTCCCATCAGCAATACGTGCATAGCAGCTCTTGAGAAAGAAGGAGAAGCAGTGAATCTTACTGTATATCGAGGGATCATCGGATCTCTACTATATCTTACAGCCAGCAGACCAGATATCTCATATGCTGAGGGACTATGTGCTAGATATCAATCAAATCCTAACAAAACACATCTGGACATAGCAAGGCAAATTGTCAGATATTTGAAGTGCACAGAAGGCTTAGGAATTTGGTACCCATGAGCCGATAGTCTAGCTCTGAGTGGTTACTCAGATTCTGATTTTGGAGGATGCAAAATAGATAGAAAAAGCACCAGCGGCACATGTCAATTCCTTGGACATAAGTTGATTAGCTGGTTCAGTAAAAAGCAGCACTCGGTAGCAACATCAACCACCGAAGCAGAGTATGTAGCGGCTGCTAGCTGCTGTCAGCAAATTTTGTGGATTCGACAACAACTTTAGGATTATGATATATCTCCTGAATGTGTACCAATATATTGTGATAACAATAGTGCTATGTGCATCACAAAGAATCCAGTACATCATTCCAGAACCAAGCATATTGATATCCGACATCACTTTATTCGTGATCATCAAGAAAAGAAGGATATTGACATTCAACGTATATGCACGGAGGATCAAATAGCAGACATCTTTACTAAACCTCTAGCAGAAGCAAGATTCAAAGAATTATGCATCAAATTAGGTCTAATGGAATTAGACGTTGCTGCGGATGAATGAGATGATATTCTCATTCTTTCTGGTTTTCGTGGATTTTTAATCTCAGCATACGATGAAAGTTTCTGCTAAATGAAGCCTGCTAGGATGATAGCAAACGTCAAATGCACTGCTAAACAGTTTGCAGACAGATCGTATCTGCTCAGCAGAATATATGATATTGAAGATCAAAATCTATCTTTCGTCTTGAGGACATATGTCACAAATCGTTCTGTTGATATGATAAAGTTATGCAATTATTCATTTCTAAAGGATGGATAAGCATTGCAAAAGGACTTCATTTCATCTTCAAAAAAGAGGGATATTACATCATAAGTCAAAAGTCAACAAAAGCCTACTATATAATTCATATTCTTCAGAAAGGAGAAACAGGTTTGTAAGGATAAAAGTCAGCTCCCTGGAGATTGGATGTCCCTTCAGCAATCTCTGGAGAATCCTTTTCCATCAACCAGCTGAGCTGCATTCCATTCCGAAGTGGCACGTAAGGGTAAAGTTTGACGCTTTCCCAGACATTCTTGAAGAAGAAACTGGCCCAGTCTACAGAGGCAGCATCGTCAATGGCCATCATTAGCTGCCACATATCCCTTGAAAAACAGAGGTCATAAGGCTCCTCTCCAAGAAGAATATCATGAGCAATGCGGAACATCACCCAATATGAGGTCTGAAGACCAGAGGCTGGAACGTTAGGGCTGAACTCAAAGCGAGGAGAATGATGCCATCGCTCCCATGACTGCCATTCTGGAGCCACCTCTGCTTCCAGATAGTCCTGCACGGACAGTGGACCACGAGGAAGGCCGAAATCCTCAGCAAAGGTGTCGGGGGTCCAACGGACAAGCTTACCTTGGAACACCCCATAAATCACATTCTGCTCAGCACGACAATCACCAAGGAAATCCCTGAGAATCTCTTCCTGGAAACGAAGAGAGGTAGCACATGCAAATTGTGAGAGACCTTCCCACTGCAATGCGGCCATGACTTTCACGGGCACATCATAATCATCCACATAGTATCCATCCAGACCAGGCTCATCAAGAATCAGGTTGCGCCTGATCTCTAAGGTTTTTGGTGGAGAATCCATTAGTGGAGAAGGAAGTTTGCTTTTGGAAAAGTTGCAATTATGGGTTAGGTAAGAAGGAAAGTTGGGATGTTTGGATAATCTTGAACAAGAGTATTTATAGAGAAATTATGATGGGAAGACCAACAAAATCTGTCTGAAGATCACAATGATTCGTCTCTCGGAATACGAACCGTCGCGAGTAAAGGAATCGACGTGTATGCATGGGGAGTCAAATCATTTCAGCAGTAACAAGTAATGATCAGTGCGAGGCTCGAGGATCTCATCATCATTATTATTTTTTAAGCAGAGTCACAACAGAGACTCAGCAGAGCCTTGGAAGATGCTGACGAATCGTGTGGAAGGTTAGCACACTCTTTTGTGAATATGGGTGCTGAGACACATTATTATCTGTTAGCATCCTTGGATGTCTGCTAGATCAGAAGCATTAGCATATCCAGAATCGAGGAGGGATGACTCTAAATTCAAACTTGATGGGACCCGATAAGGCGCATTTAATGTACGCAAACGGCGGCATCAACTGAGGAGACGCCACGTCAGACGCGCTTGAGTGTTTCTCGGAGCATGGGAAGCCATATGGAAAGACATGTTCATTCTGAACCATTGATCTAAATCGTCGTAGATCTTCCCTCAACCGTTAGATCTCACATTCAAAGTTTAACCCTATTTTGCTCTAATCACTGTTCACCTCTATTCATTATTCTCTCCTTTGAAATACAGAGCAAAATTCCCAAAATCTCAAAATTCTTCGAGATTACTCAAAGTTCTTTTCCGTAGACATGGCCTCCGACCCCAAATCCTCATCATCCCATAAACCCACTTCCCATAAACATCATTCTGAAAGCAGTGAACCCCCTCTCTTCAATTTTCCACCAAATTCTGAAGAACCCTTGCATGCGCTACATGCACCAGGTTTTACTGGCATTCTAAAGAAGGAAGATGTTGACGATTCAATACCATATGGTCAACTAGTTATGATGGCTCGGAAGAAAAGGCAGACCGGTCACACAAAGGAGCAAAGGCGTTTAGCTCAAATCATGAAGGATCGCATTATGTATAAACATCTTGCTGCTGAACATATCCCAGATTGGATAATGGATATCCTAGACAACGAACAGGTAATTTATCCGCTGAACCCATGCATTTTCATCCGCATATAGTTTTTTAGTTCTATGACAGAGCAGTCATGAATAAGGATGGAAAGTCTTTTAAAACCTGTGTTTATGGAACCATCATTGAAGTAAATGCTGATGTTCTTGCTAAGACTTTTGGTCTTCGAAATAAGGGGGAACGTATATCTCAATACAGAGTATCAGATTATGATGAGATGGAAAGGCGTTGGAATTTGTGGAAAAAGTCTGAGAAAATGAAGGATACAAAAGGTCAACTAATTACATTCAGGGCTGCCACCCCCATTAACACTCTAAAGGATGAGTTTAAAACTCTTGCTTAATTGGTGATCAAGATGTTTCAATGCGATGCTGGATCATATTCAGAGCTATCTGCTAAGAAATATGCAGTGATGATGGCTCTCACGGACAAAGTAAAGGGTAATTGGGCAAAGTTTTTCTTTGAACGATGGGCAGAGCACGCCAAGAAGAATGATCACATGTCTATAGATGGAACATTCTCATCGAATGTTAACTTTGGATTGAAAATAAGCAAATTTCTAGAGTTAGTCATGCATCCAAGAAGATTGATCAAGGTGTGAAGTTGCTTCCCACATATTTCATTCCTGTAACAAGGAAGGAAGCCAACCCTCTTGACTTCAAGAAACCAAAGAAGTTTACTGGCAAGTCCAATATCGATAAGGATAAGCCTACTTCAGATGAGGAAGTAGACGAACACTCCTTAGGACAACAGGTGCTTCAGACAGCATCACCTGTTACTGCTGAAGAAATAGCAGTACTGACTAAGAATGCTGAAACAGAGCAGTGCTTTCAGCAACTTGAGGACATTGTAACCCTCGGTGATATGCCTACAGAAAAGATAGAGGAAATTATGGAGAAAAAGGCAGCAGAACAGCCACCACTTGTGATTGGTCAATTAGCTGTTCCAATTTCATCTGAACAACAAACAGGGGTTGTGCCAACCAAAAAAAGGAGATCTACTCATCAACGGCTATTCAAAACTGCTGAACTTCAGGAAATCGAAGAAGCCAAGAAGAAAGCAGCTGCTGATCAAGCTGCTGCTGCTGCTGAAAAAGAGGTTGACCCACCCTTATCCTCTAAAAGTTTTGAGGATCGTGTCAAAGGCGTACGTGAAACTAAAAGGAAACGTGATGCTGCAAAGAAAGCATAGGAAACTAAAGAATACAGGAGGGAAATGGAAAGAATCATGTTCGAAGGAAGAGGTCTGAATTTTGAACAGGTAAAGCAATCTCACGACGAGCGAAAGGCCCAGAAGAAGATTGCTAGTGCAACAACGAACGAAGAAACTGCTGAAGAATTGAGCAGAGCAGCAAAGAAAGGCAAGACAACAATAGACTCTACTCAGAAAGGGAAAGAAGTGGAAATTCTTGTTGAAGTTGATAAAACTGCCGAAATTACACCTGAAGAAGACGGCATGACTGATGCAGAGCTAGATAAGATGATCCACTCTGGAGCCTTCGATGCTAAGGAACACTCCAAAGGAAAACAGGTTCAGATTCGCGAACCAACCGATAAACCCAATCAAGGTGATAGTTCAGAGGAGGACGTACCACATAAAGCAACAGATGTTATACCTCCCAGGGATAAGGATGCAGGGTCGCCAGGAACCACAAAGGAGATCGAAGACACCAACATGTCAGCTGAAGAACCTCCTGTTAAGGAAAATATTGTTGAGTCTGAAAAGGAACCATCCGCTGAAGGCATGGCTCATACACATGCTGAAGAATCTACTATAGCTGAAATATTCATGGCGGACACTGCTGAAAAGGTCCATGTTGCTGAGGAGACAACCGCCGCTGCTGATAATGTGGAACAAGCAGATGATACAATGGATCAAGAAGTCTCCTCTGCTGGGTTTTTAAATAAGTCCACCTGCTCATCAGAATCTGATTCTGAGGGGGAATCTGTTGAAGTTTTTTATGCCAAAACTCTCAGAAAATACCCCACCTTAAAGAATGAACAACTGAGGATCCCATTTCATGGATTACCTGGCAAACTCTTTCGCTCTAGTAGAGTAGCCCAATGGTGCGCATCTGTCTCACTTGAAGATAACGTGAATGCTGATCTCTGAGATTGGAGTGATGAGATCTTAGCATTTGTGGATCAAGAAGTTAATAGAGACATTACCGGGGTCTTTTAGGTTAAAATTGATGAAGGAACAGAGGAAGGCAATGCACTTGGTAAACAATTCAGGCGATGGAAAACGTATGATTACATCATGCATGAACTTTGCTTTGAAGAAATGATGATTACCATTGCTAGGAAAGGCCTCAACTTTTGGTGTTCAGAAGAATTATGGGCAAACGAATGGATGGATCAGCCCTCCTGCACGAAACAGTATACCGATCAGCAGGTGATTGCAAGATTGAAAGCCATCCGTGCTCACAGAAAGTTTTCCGCATCCCACTCGCTGCCCCCATCGCAGTTTGCTCTAGATAAGAAGTCTTTAGCACATATACAGTTAACCAAATGACAAAGGGCTGCAATGGATGCTTATCAGAAAAGAAAAGCTGCTTATGAGGAGAAGTTGCGAGTACGAAGCCTAGAACTAGCCGCTATTGAACAGGCGAAGGAAGAAGAGATCGAGAGACAAGATTATCTCAAAATGGTTACTTTTCAGAAAGACTATACTCGAGCTGCTACCTCACTTCAAGCTTCTGAAGCTCAAGGTTCTGCTTCAAATCCCGATCAAGATGTAGTGGTTGACTTAATGGAAGTGGATAACAATGTGGTTACTGAAGAACCTGCGAACACAACCACAGTGGAAGCTACCACCCAAAGGCTCGAAGTTGCTATTCCAGAATCTGCCATCATTACAGTGGAAGGAGGAGATGGTGAGATTACTACCACAGCAGACGGAAATGAAATGGTTATTTCCAACATTCCCATTGCTGCTGAACCAATACAAGTGAGTTTTCAATCTCTTGTTAACATACTCCAAAACGCACTACATCAACGCGACATTCAGCAAGCCAGATTTAATGAAGAATTCAGAAAAGAGGTTGCTGATGTACAAGGAGCAATCTCTGGAGTTAAAGCCTCTGTCTCTGAGGTTCAGCAAAAGGTCGGTGAAGTTACTAAAAAGATCACACATGTGGAGGAAACCGTCTCTACGGTGCAGACGAATGTGGTGACTCTCAGAGTAGACCTAGATGCACACAAGTCTTTCTCCGCTTTTGTTTTGGATGCGCTCAAAGAGAGGGAAGAAAGAAGGATTGCTGAGCAAGCAAGAGTGAAAGTAGAGGAAGCTGGGCTGCTGCGGAAAGAAAAAGAGTTCGAACGTACTATGATAGAACGGAGGATGAAGTTAGAAGCACAACAGAGATCAGAACAACAAGCGCATCTCGAACAGATGGAGAAACTCATGACCATGAAAATGAAGAAGGTGGAATCTCTTGAGAAGCCAAAACCTCCACCGGACGCCCAGAACTAAGGTCACCCTCATCTGTCGCTCCTATTTTTTTCTAGCCGTGATTTTGAACTGATTTCACTGGACTTGTATTTTCAAAATCATATATGAAATCATCAGAATCATGACAAAATCTTACTGTCTAATTCTGATTTTCCGAGTGCGTACAATAGTTGAAATACACTCTCTGTGTATTCAACGAATCAGAATCTGGAAGATTGGCTAAAAATGTTTGCTGGATGATTTATTAGTAATTTTGCTAAGGGAAAATATTCCCCAGCATATTTTGAGGGGGAATTTTATTTAAAATAGAAGATCTTTTGCTAAGGACTTAAAGCAAGTAAAGTTCTGAGATGGTTTGTCTAGAAATTTCCTTGTAACTCAGAATTTTTCGATGCTAAGTCTCAGCAATCCTTAGTAAGCTTTGATCGCACCAAAAAGGGGGAAATTGTTGGGAAAATATTCCTGGACTCTCCTTAGGATCACATTGTAAAAGGTTTTGTTGGATCAAATCTTAGTAGATGGTCGATCATTGCTGAATCTTAGCATAGCTTAACAAACTCTTGTAATGTCCTGTATAGGGTAAATATTGAGTTGTAATAGAGTAGGATACTCTCAGCAAACATCAGAGAATGCTAAAAAGAAAGGAAGCTAGTGATAGCAGAATGCTAAGGAGTCAGCATTTGCTAACACGTCACAGATTGCTAGGGGAGTTTGCAATCCGAAGTCAAAAGTAGCAGAAAAGTATCTGCTGCACAGACAAACATCAAGCCCAGCAGTATGCTAAAAGATGTCCAGCAGTCCGTTCCAGAAAAGCTCAGCAAAGCAAATCTCAACGACTGCTGCACCGTAATTCTGACCAACGCGTGAAGACTATACCTGCCAGAACTAGGTTGGAAAAGCCTGTACGGAGACAGAAAAGTTGGTAGAAAGCTACCTGCAATTAAGACAAAAGATCCGTTGTGTCTAAACGGAATTGCCGACTCGAGTTTCGAATCTTCTACTATAAAAGGCAAGTCAAAGGAAGATACAACAAGCTGCTCACTCTCTTACATAAAAATATATTCAAAAGATTCCAAAAAGGCTCGAGAGCAGTTCTGTTGAAAGGCATAACACAGAGACATTGAAAAGCCTTCAACAACTTGAGTGTCTCATTGTACGTCTAACACTCATCTGAGAGATTCTTGAATTGATTCAAGAATCTTCAATCATTGGGATCACTTTCTTTACATAAAGTATACAGCAGTCAATTTCTTGAGAAGGAATTGATTAGGACGGGCACTAAAGCCGCAAAGGTGGTAAAAAGAGTTTTACGAAGGTGCACCCTTGACTCAGCTGGATCCACACCCGAGAGGTTCGTGATGGGTTTTGTATACTGCAAGCATTTATTATAATGAGTATACAACGATTTATTTCTCCTATCTGTTAACAATCTTACATGTATGAACAATGTTATCCTCTTCTCTCATTGATAGGGACGATCATATGGCGTGTTGTAGATCGTAGAAGACAGTATGATCACTTGACCTAGTGAGACATAAACCTGATCACAGCCGAGACAGCGTATGAGGATACGTCTGTCCGGATGGCTGTGGCATTGTCGGAATAAGTAATCCGTCTTGGTTACTTGACATGCTGGTACGCAGAGGTGGCGTATTGATGGACCGCAGTGAGATGTATTCGTCTGTCTGACATCAGCGAATACAAGATCTCGTTATATTGATTGAGTCCAAACCCTAACAAAGGTTCAGGGGTTTGCACGGGTTGACTGTTGCTTTGACTTGCCATGGTGGAGAGCCTAAGTAACGTGCTAGTATATCCGCATCTTGGGTAACATCAGTTCGTATAGTACCGCCTGAGACTGGGTTTAGGTAACCATATCCGAGTAATAGGATGGAGACATTCCCTGAGGAGCTCAATGACATTCATGGTGCCAAAGTCCTGCAGTCTGATTAAGTTCAGGCACGGGTGATAAGGATTGAGTGGTACTACTCATGAATAATAAGATATTAATTAATTGTAGTTAGAGCTTGTCAGAGGCTTCGATTAATTAATGGATGTCCGGTAACCTTAAATATGTGGATTCTCAATTAATGCAGCCCGTTCTCATAACGTGGTAATAAAGGGGTAGGTCAGTATTAATTCTGTGGTGAAAAAGAATTAATATTAATTAATTAATTGTGTCTTGGGTTTTGGACATGGGAATTAATTAATTTATAGGCCCACTTTATTATTTACATTAGGTCCCAGGTCTGGCCCAAATAAATATGTTGAATTGAGCCCAGGAGCCCATTAGGGTTTACAACCCTAGGTCTATAAATAGACAACTCTCTCTCATAAGTTGCAACACAACTGAAAAACCCTAAACCTAGGAGAGAGAGAGAGGTGCCGATCCTGTATCAAGGGGAGGAGAATTTCGATTCTGGTCCTGCTCAAGCCACAGATCTACGGAGTCCTCACCAGTAGTAGATCTGAACAGCATTGGGACACAGCCCTGAAGATCTGATCTGGAGAACAAGATTTTCCTTTCTTCTTCTTTGTTATTTTCGATTTTATCTTATAAATTAGATCTCTAATTTCTGTTTCTGCAGAAAAAATCGGATTGCGTGGTTGAATTGATGTTGGAAATTCAAACGCAAAAGATCGGTACAGGCACTACGGAGTTACGGTAATCTCTCAATCCACAAATCTGAGAATTAAATTCATAGGAGCCTGCTAGGTTTTATCTTGTATTTAATTATGCGCAATATCCATAAATCGATCCGGTTCAGTTTGATTTTGGTGATTTGGTTCACGGGAAAACCCTTCAATTGGTATCAGAACGAGGTTCTTGATTTATGGCTCTTTTGTGTATAATTAAATTCGATATGCATGTATGTATGAATTTATTATTGTGGATGGTTTTGTTCCTCATGGCGACCCGTGTGATTCAGCCCGCGGTGGTTTATCCGAGTAGGACTGAATTATTTTTGTAATATCACGAGAAAATCCGTGATTAGTGTAGATTTGAAAAATTGTAATAAAATAGATTTTATGTAATTTTTCAATTTATGTAATTGGACGGGTCGAGGATGGAGAACAAAGATGGAGCCGGTGAAGGGCGACGCACGGCGGCGATAGGAGGCCGCGCGTGTGCGGTCGCGGGCGGCGGCAGCGGGCAGACGGCAGCGGTGCCGGGGGCCTCCGCGGCGCTGTGCGCATGCGGCGGCAGCGGTCGGCGGCGGGGCGGCGGCGGAGGTGGCTGTCGTCGGCTGCTGCTGTCCCTGCGGCGGTGGCTCGTGTTTTGATGGTTTGTGCAATCCTGTGTAAACCCTAGGGTTTGCATTAGGGTTAGGGCAAATCATCAGATCACAAAGGCCTAAATCCCAAAAGATTTGGTGAATCAAGATTTGGAGGCCCTTGAAGATTTGAAAATATTTGGAATTATTCAAATTAAATTCAAATTCAAATTGTAATAGATAGAATTTATTTTTCTATTTTGTGGGGCCACGAGGAATTTTTGTTTGCCTTAATTGTCCTCGTATGATATGTGATTTATTTATGTGCGCAATTAAGCATGTGTAGATAATAGGAAAAGCATGATTTATCGCTTTTATTATTTACAGCTTTCCAAGCATGCTTATGTGATTAATTTCTTGTTGAATTATATTTTGGGAATTTTTGGGCTTGTATTATTACATGCAAAAATTTGGGAAATATAATGACAAAGTTATTATGTGTGTGCATAAAGAAACCTTTTAAAAGAAAAAAAAAATACTAAGCAGATTTTTTAATTAAAATCAATAGACCTCCACAAAGCGGTCCTAGGCTGTAAGTGTATCTCTCGTTCTAGTAAACGTCTACGAGTGTAGTTTGCTAGTTCCTAGAGGTGCATGGGTACGGTTTTTGGGATTTCTAGACAAACAATTTAAATCATGTGAATAGTGGGAGGGTTTTTGCGTAAACGTCTACGAGTGTAGCTTGCGTAGATCTCTTTCACAAGTATTCTAGGATTGATTTAAATTATAGATAACAAAAGCTTTAAGGGCTGTGCGGTATGGTTACGTGCCATGCTAAACTGTCTCTTTTGGCCGGAGTTAAATTTGTGGTTAATTGCTTAGAAGCATCTTAGAATATAATGCAAGAATTGCATCCCTGTTCTTGAGAGATGGCTTGGTCTAAGGTTTTCACTAATTATTAATTTCTAGTGTCAAAAGCATCTTGACATGGTAGTGAAATTAAATGGATTGGGGCTTAAAACCCGCAGTTCTGGTTGAGGGTGACATCGTAAACGTCTACGAGTGTAGCTTGCGGTGGGAACTCTTGGGCAATTAGTGGAAAACATTTGTATTTGATTTATTAAAAGGTTTTCAAAGCATTTGTTTTCGAAGTTCTACATGTATGTTCTTATTTAAGATTCTTTATTGTTTCAGACATGTCTATGTCTACTGTCGATCATTTACTTGCTCTCAATCCTCTAACTGGTCCAAACTTTCCTGAATGGAGTTTTTGCATCAAACACATCCTTTATCTGAAAAATCAAGCACATGTTCTTTACATGGATCCACTGTTGCGTTCTCAAAGAGGAGTATGCGAGCTTGAGCTTGAATTCTATGAAAGATGGGAGGATGCTGATGAGTTTGCCTTCTGGCTCATCACGGGTTCCCTATCTAGAGAATTAAGGCATAAGTATGAGTATCTCAAAAGGGCTGGAGAGCTCTGGAAGGAACTCTCGACAACCTATGGCAAAGTGGAGCGAACTATTAACTATAAGCTTGTGCACAATCTTGTGTGCAAGAAGATGGTTGAGGATAGTTCAGTGACTACGCACATGATGTCTATGATTGATCTCATGAGACAGTTTACTGTGCGGGGTGGTAATATCAGTGCGTAAGGCGAGATTGATATTATCATGAATTCTCTTCCGGAATCCTATCTTGACTTTAAAGTGATTGCTGCTGCAAAGGGAGAGTATGCTCTGCATGAGCTACTTGAGGACCTTGTAGTAGAGCAATCCACCATGTGAGCACGGAAACCTGTTCTATTTGGTTCTAGTACTGGTTCGACAACCTCTAAGGTTGGAGACGATGGTGCTTAGAGCAAGTTCAGGAAAACAGGCAGTGATAACAAGTCTAGGAAGGGGAAGAGAGTCAAGGTCACTCCAAAGAAGAACGAGTGTGCTGGATGCAGAAAGGTGGATTGTCCGAATGCTAAGGGACAAGGTACGTCATTTGCATTTGTAACTAAAACATGTTTAGCATCGGTTTCTACTCATTCGTGGGTAGTGGATACTGGAGCTACTGATCATGTTTCTTACATTTTGCAGGGGTTCACACCGAGGAGGGTGCTGAAGAATGACGAGGTTACCATCTCGATGGGGAACGCAGCACAAGTGAGTGCAACTTCCATTGGAGATTTCACCTTGTACTTTGATAATTCTGTTTTAACTTTGAGAGATGCTTTGTACGTGCCGGATTTTCGGCGAAACCTTATTTCAGTTTCCAAACTTTATGTTGATGGATATTCAGTTATTTTTTATAGTGGTGTTTCTATCATTGGTAATAACGGTGTTATCTATCGTGGGATGCTAGATAATTCTCTCTATGTTGTTAACTGTAATCATAAGTCTTCCGCAAGTATTGCATGTAATTCATCCGTAATTGATAATCCTAGAAAGAGAAAACTTACTTCTTCTGATGAGGATCTTACATATCTCTGGCACTTGAGACTGGGTCACATCAGCTTGAAGCGGATTCAGAGACTTGCAGATGACGGTACATTGGACTTAGTCCGGGCTGTACCTTATCAAGTTTGCGAATCCTGCATCGAGGGCAAGATGTCAACTAGGCCTTTCAAGGCTAGTCAGTCTCGAGCAGAGGAAGTGTTGGAATTGATCCATTCTGACTTATGTGGACCGATGTCCACGCAGGCTCGTGGAGGGTACGAGTACTTCGTCACTTTCATTGATGATTACTCAAGGTACGGACACGTTTACCTGCTTCGCTACAAGTCTGAAAGCTTTGAGAAATTCAAAGAGTTCAAGGCTGAGGTAGAAAAGAAGGTCGGGAAAACTATCAAGTCACTGCGATCTGACCGCGGTGGCGAATACCTCGGTAATGAGTTCCTGCAATATTTGTCAGAAAACGGGATTACATCCCAGTGGACTGCACCGGGTACTCCCCAGCAAAACGGTGTAGCTGAAAGTAGAAATAGGACTCTTCTAGAGATGGTACGATCAATGATGAGTTATGCAAACTTACCAATTTCGTTTTGGGGCTAGGCATTGGAGACAGCAGCTTACGTGCTGAATGTGGTGCCTTCTAAATCAGTTCCTAAGACGCCTTTTGAGCTCTTCCTTGGTCGCTAACCTAGTTTGTGCAAGTTTAGAGTATGGGGCTGTCCGGCACACGTACTGTCGAAGGAACATGAGAAGTTAGAAAGCAGGTCAAAAGTAATGCTGTTCATAGGGTATCCCAGGCAAATGAAAGGTGGTTACATTTACTGTCCTGAGAGTCAAAGAGTCGTTGTTAGCACCAACGCTAGATTCTTGGAGGACGAGTATGTGAGTAATCACAAGTCAAGGAGTGATATCGTTCTTCAAGAAATTGAGAACGAGAATGCAATTCCAAGGGAAGGGGAACATGTAGATGTGGGTGCACCTGTGAGAGGCACAACACCACATACACGTTCTTCAGTGCAAGGTGCAGGACCACAAGTTACTGCACCTACTGCTGACACTGCACCGATGCCTCGTCGTAGTGGGAGAGTTATTTTCCAGCCGAAAAGGTACATGTTCATGGGTGAGTCTTTGGACTTGAGCCCGGAAGATGGACATGAGGACTCTGACCCACTGACTTACGAAGAGGCAGTGCAGAACAAGGATGTTGCCAAATGACGTGTCGCCATGGATTCTGAAATTGAATCCATAACTGCTATGGATGTATACCAGAAAACTGATTTGCGGGATGGCTTTAGGGCCATAGGGTTCAAATGGGTATACAAGAGAAAGAAAGAGGCGGATGGAAAAATCACAGCTTTTAAAGCCAGGCTGGTGGCAAAGGGTTATAGTCAGAAAGAGGGCATTGACTATGACGAAACCTTTTCACCCGTAGCCATACTCAAATCCATCCAGATACTCCTTGTCATAGCTGCACATATGGACCTCGAGATCTGGCAGATGGATGTCAAAACTGCTTTTCTAAACGGTTACCTTGAAGAAGGTAGGGACATCTATATGCAGCAACCCGAGGGTTACATAAGCAAGGGCGAGGAACATCTTGTCTGGAAGCTTAGGAAGTCCTTGTATGGACTTAAGCAAGCTTCAAGGTCGTAGAACTTACGTTTCAACGATGTGATTAAATCCTATGGATTTGCAAAGTTGGAAAACGAAAGTTGTGTTTACCGACTTTGTGTCAGTGGGAGCGTGGTTTTCCTTCCACTATACATTGATGACATACTCCTATTTGGAAACAACGAGGGAGTGATGTTGGAAATCAAGGCTTGGTTATCCGAACAGTTCCAAATGAAGGATCTGGGAGAAGCTGGCTACATTCTTGGGATTAAGGTCTTACGAGATCGTAAGAGAAGAATGTTGAGCTTATCCCAGGCATCCTATGTGGATACTGTGATAGCCCGGTTCAGCATGCAACTCGCCAAGAAAGGCTTGCTACCTTTCATACATGGCGTTCATCTTTCAAGTGGGCAATGTCCTCAGTCACAGCGGGAGAAAGATGAGATAAGTCTTGTACCATACGCTTCGGCGGTGGGTAGCCTCATGTATGCGATGCTGTGTACCAGGCCAGATATCTGGCATGGTAGCGAGATATCAGTCTAACCCTGGACAGGCGCACTGGACTGCTGTAAAGCACATCCTCAAGTATTTGAAAAGAACCAGGCATTTCTACCTAGTTTATCAAAGTGAGGATTTGTGCCCTGTGGGTTATACAGACTCGGATTTCCAAAGGGACCAGGATGAGAAGAAATCGACCTCAGGATATGTGTTTACCCTGGGAGGTGGAGCTGTATCTTTGAGGAGCTCAAAGCAGAAATGCATTGCTGACTCCACCATGGAGGCGGAATATGTCGCCGCCTCCGACGCCTCGAAAGAGGGGGTATGGCTCCGGAACTAACTTTTAGAGTTGGGTGTGATCCCGAGTTTGCCGAGGAGCATCACAATTTATTGTGATAACTCTGGTGCAGTGGCAAACTCAAAGGAACCACGGTCTCACAGGGCAAGCAAACACATAGAGAGAAAGTACCATATCATAAGAGAAATCGTATCGAGGGGCGATGTGCTGATTAAGAAGATTGACACTGCTGACAATCTTGTTGATCCATTTACAAAGAGCTTGCCACAGAAAGTTTACGAAAGACATATTCGTGAGCTGGGTCTGAGGTGGATGCCGACCACTGACAGTGGTTAAAGAGACAGAAGACTAGATAGACGGACTGTATACTCTGTAATAGCTTAGTTATACTTTGAGTATAAGTGGGATATTGATAGGTTTTGTATACTGAAAGCATTTATTATAATGAGTATACAACGATTTATTTCTCCTATCTGTTAACAATCTTACATGTATGAACAATGGTATCGTCTTGTCTCACCGATAGGGACGATCATACGGCGTGTTGTAGATCGCAGAAGACAGTATGATCACTTGACCTAGTGAGACATAAACCTGATCACAGTCGAGACAGCGTATGAGGATACGTCTGTCCGGATGGTTGCGGTATTGTCGGAATAGGTAATCTGTCTTGGTTACTTGACATGCTGGTACGCAGAGATGGCGTATTGATGGACCGCAGTGAGATGTATTCGTCTGTCTGACATCATCGAATACAAGATCTCGTTTTATTGATTGAGTCCAAACCCTAACGAAGGTTCAGGGGTTTGCACGGGTTGACTGTTGCTTTGACTTGCCATGGTGGAGAGCCTAAGTAACGTGCTCGTATATCCGCATCTTGGGTAACAACAGTTCGTGTAATACCGCCTGAGACTGGGTTTAGGTAACCATATCCGAGTAATAGGATGGGGACATTCCCTGAGGAGCTCAATGACATTCATCGTGCCAAAGTCCTGCAGGCTGATTAAGTACAGGCACGAGTGATAAGGATTGAGTGGTACTACTCAGGAATAATAAGATATTAATTAATTGTAGTTAGAGCTTGTCAGAGGCTCCGTTTAATTAATGGATGTCCGGTAACCTTAAATATGGGGATTCTCAATTAATGCAGCCCGTTCTCATAACGTGGTAATAAAGGGGTAGGTCAGTATTAATTCTGTGGTGAAAAAGAATTAATATTAAATAATTAATTGTGTCCTGGGTTTTGGACATGGGAATTAATTAATTTATAGGCCCACTTTATTATTTGCATTAGGTGCCAGGTCTGGCCCAAATAAATATGCTGAATTGAGCCCAGGAGCCCGTTAGGGTTTACAACCCTAGGTCTATAAATAGACAGCTCTCTCTCATAAGTTGCAACACAACTGAAAAACCCTAAACCTAGGAGAGAGAGAGAGAGGCGCCGATCCTGTATCAAAGGGAGGAGAATTTCGATTCTGGTCCTGCTCAAGCCACAGATCTACGGAGTCCTCACCAGTAGTAGATCTGAACAGCATTGGGACATAGCCCTGAAGATCTGATCTGGAGAACAAGATTTTCTTTTCTTCTTCTTTTTTATTTTCGATTTTATCTTAGAAATTAGATATCTAATTTCTGTTTCTGCAGACAAAATCGGATTGCGTGGTTTAATTGAAGTTGGAAATTCAAACGCAAAAGATCGGTACAGACACTATGGAGTTACGATAATCTCTCAATCCACAAATCTGAGAATTAAATTCATAGGAGCATGCTAGGTTTTATCTTGTATTTAATTATGCACAATATCCATAAATTGATCCGGTTCAGTTTGGTTTTGGTGATTCGGTTCACGGGAAAACCCTTCAGTTCGGAGTATCGGAAGATAGCAGTGAAGTAGCCAGACCAAACGTCGACTGCCTGCTTTACAGGAAAGGCAAGTCTTTGTACACCGTATACTTTCTTAGTAAAATTCTTAGCGATTCGGCTAAGGAGTGGACTTAGATCATTTGATCGAACCACTATAAACCTTGTGTTCTCTTGCTGATTACTGTTTTATTTCTACTGTGCGGCTGAGATTTAAAACCTAGCAACGGAGCTGCTAGTGTATAATTGCAAGAAGAAACTTAAGTGAACTTGAACAAAACCCTAGTTAAGAATAACCTAAATACAAGTAAACGCTATATTATTCCGCTGCATTTCGTGTTTGTATTTTATCACTACCACGACGACTCTGATCTCAGGGACCAAAAATAAGTATGTCCTTCAACCTTAAACGGTTACGAATTGTGAGAATCCTCACACGACGAATGGCATTCATCTAAGCCATCTTTGTGCTTAAATTCTCTGAGTTTCCGTGTTACCATACACAAGACTCGAGTTCCTGACTTAAGTTATTACTCCGTGCTACATCTCCTTAGCACGAGGCTGAAGCTTTATAGCTGAAGCTACTCTTTTGTGAATATATCTTTCTAAGATATATTCATAGAGTCAGTTTCCTACTCTGGGATTCTGATTCTCACGGGCTTATGCCAACCACTTGATTTCTGGGAAGAACAGTAAACATCCAACCACCAGGAAGAAGGTTGCGGGGTTGTTGATCCTGATCAGAGTCGTGATAAGCAACCGAAAGCTACTTAGCAAATGCAACGGAAGATTAAAGTTATCTTGCACTTAGTTTCTTTTCCAAATGTTTAGCTCGAAGGTAGGAGTTAGATTGTTTCAGAGATATACTCTAGCAACTTGAAGTTGCTAGGTTTTAAATCAAACAGTAGAAACAATAAAATAGTAAACAAGAACACAAGGTTTATAGTGGTTCCATCCTTAAGGATCTACGTCCACTCCTCAGTCGAACACTGAGAATTCACTAAAAAGATATGTTCAAGTACAAGGAATCGCCTATCTCCTGTAGCAGGTGGTGAGCTTTCGAGCCAGCCACTACAAGACTATCCTCCATTACTTGGATCTTCTCGGTCGGCAGCTGCGGCTAAGTCAAGGGCGCACCTTTGTAAAACTTGCCTTTACTGCAATGGAAGCTTTATAGTTCCTTCCAAATTTTCCTGGGAGGGGGGGGGGGTTTCGGCAACAGCCCGTAATAGTCAATCTCTTTTCAGAGATGTGACAGCTGGATGCTTCCTAGGATGGAAGTTATCCCAATGATTAGATTCTTGAGCAAAGTCATGGAATCTCTTCAATGTAGTGTCAGATATTCAATGAGAGGGACACTACGATTGTTGAGAGCTTTGAATTCTTCTCTTTAAGGAGCTCTCAACTGACTACTCTCTTTTTGCTTTGTTCGCTTTGTAAAAGGTATCTTTTTCACTAAGTGTCTTTGCGAGTGTGAGCAGTAGTAGTCGTGAAGGGGGTTTTTCTCTTGTTTGGACTTCTCTTTTATATCTGGAGATTCAAACTTTGAATTTCCAGACCTGTTAGACACAACGGTCCTCCTTGTCCAAAAGAGCTACTTGTTTTTTCGTCCTTTCCGGCGTGTACAGTCCCTTTTTACCTACTTCGGGAAGGCTATTCGTCCTTTGGTTGTACCTTCTGTCAGAACGGTAGTATTAGCAAGTGTTTGCTGAGTATCTCCTTGCTTAGCATGATGGGTTTTGTATACTGAAAGCATTTATTACAATGAGTATACAACGGTTTATTTCTCCTGTCTGTTAACAATCGTACATGTATGAACAATGGTATCCTCTTGTCTCACCGATAGGGACGATCATACGACGTGTTGCAGATCGCAGAAGACAGCATGATCACTTGACCTAGTGAGACATAAACCTGATCACAGTCGAGACAGCGTATGAGGATACGTCTGTCCGAATGGCTGCGGCATTGTCGGAATAAGTAGTCTGTCTTGGTTACTTGACATGCTGGTACGCAGAGGTGGCGTATTGATGGACCGCAGTGAGATGTATTCGTCTGTCTGACATCAGCGAATACAAGATCTCGTTATATTGATTGAGTCCAAACCCTAACGAAGGTTCAGGGGTTTGCACGGGTTGACTATTGCTTTGACTTGCCATGGTGGAGAGCCTAAGTAGCGTGCTCGTATATCCGCATCTTGGGTAACAACAGTTCGTGTAGTACCGCCTGAGACTGGACTTAGGTAACCATATCCGAGTAATAGGATGGGGACATTCCCTGAGGAGCTCAATAACATTCATCGTGCCAAAGTCCTGCAGGCTGATTAAGTTGAGGCACGAGTGATAAGGTTTGAATGGTACTACTCAGGAATAATAAGATATTAATTAATTGTAGTTAGAGCTTGTCAGAGGCTCTGATTAATTAATGGATGTCCGGTAACCTTAAATATGGGGATTCTCAATTAATGCAGCCCGTTCTCATAACGTGGTAATAAAGGGGTAGGTCAGTATTAATTCTGTGGTGAAAAAGAATTAATATTAATTAATTAATTGTGTCCTGGGTTGTGGACATGAGAATTAATTAATTATAGGCCCACTTTATTATTTGCATTAGGTCCCAGGACTGGCCCAATTAAATATGCTGAATTGAGCCCAAAATGGCCCATTAGGGTTTCCAACCCTAGGTCTATAAATAGACAACTCTCTCTCATAAGTTGTAACACAGTTGAAACACACTAAACCTAGAGAGAGAGGGAGGCGCCGATTTTGGAGAAGAGGGAGTAGAATTTCGATTCTGGTCCTGCTCAGAATACAGATCTACGGAGTCCTCACTAGTAGTAGATCTGAACAGCATTGGGACACAACCCTGAAGATCTAATTTGGAGAACAGATTTCTCTTTTCTTCTCTCTTTGTTTTTCGAATTTATTCTACTTCCGCAGATTAATTCGAATCACGTGGTTGTATTGAGGTTTGGAATTCAAACGCGAAAGATCGGTTCAGACTCGATGGAGTTATGGTAAACCCTAAATCCACAAATCTTTGTATTAAATTCATAGGAGTATGCTAGGGTTTTGAGAATTTTAATTATGTGCAATAACCTTAAATCGATCCGGTTCAGTTTGGTTTTGGTGATTCGGTTCACGGAAAAACCCTACAATTGGTATCAGAGCTTGGTTTCTGATTTATGGCTCTGTTGTTCATAATTGAATTCAATATGCATGTATGAATTTATTTTGTGGATGTTTGGTTTTTGTTCCTCGTGGCAACCCGTTGATTCAGCCCGCAGTGGTTTATCCGTGTAGGGCTGAATTGTTTGTGTAAAATCATGAGAAAATCCGTGATTAGTGTAGATTTGAAAATTGTAATAGAATAGTTGTTTTGTAATTTTCAAATTTATGTAATTGGACGGGTCGAGGACAAAGAACGAAGACGGAGCCGACGAAGGGCGGTGCACGGCGGTGGCAGGAGGCCGCGCGCACGTGCACGGCGGACGGCGGTGGCGGCGCAGCACGCAGGGTGCGTGCGCGGGCAGCGGCAGGGGCGCGCGCGGCCTGCGCGCGCGAGGTAGCGCGGGCGCGGCATGGCAGCAGCGCGGGGGGCGCGCGCGTGCGGCGCTGGCCGGCCTTGCGGCGGCTTCGGCTGTCGTCGACTGCTGCTGTCCCGTCGTGGTGGCTCGTGTTTTTATGGTTCGTGCAATCCTGTGTAAACCCTAGGGTTTGCATTAGGGTTAGGGCAAATCATCAGATCACAAAGGCCTAAAAATCCAAAAGATTTGGTGTATCCAAATTTGAAGGCCCTTGAAGATTTGGAAGATTTGAAAAGATTTGGATTTATCCAAATTAATTCAAAATTCAAATTGTAATAGATAGAATTTAATTTTTCTATTTTTGGGGCCACGAGGAATTTTTGTTTGCCTTAATTGTCCTCGTATGATATGTGATTTATTTATGTGCGCAATTTAAGCATGTGTAGATAATAGGAAAAGCATGATTTATCGCTTTTATTATTTGCAGCTTTTCAAGCATGCTTATGTGATTAATTTCTTTTGTTGGATTATATTTTGGGAATTTTTGGGCTTGTTTAATTACATGCAAAAATTTGGAAAATATAATGACAAAGAAATTATGTGTGCTCATAAAGAAACCTTTTAAAAGAAAATTACTAAGCAGATTTTTTAATTAAAATCAATAGACCTCCACAAAGCGGTCCTAGGCTGTAAGTGTATCTCTCGTTCTAGTAAACGTCTACGAGTGTAGGTTGCTAGTTCCCGGAGGTGCATGGGTACGGTTGTTGGGATTTCTAGACAAACAATTTAAATCATGTGAATAGTGGGAGGGCTTTGCGTAAACGTCTACGAGTGTAGCTTGCGTAGACCTCTTTCACAAGTATTCTAGGATTGATTTAAATTATAGATAACAAAAGCTTTGAGGGCTGTGCGGTATGGTTACGTGCCATGCTAAATTGTCTCTTTTGGCTGGAGTTAAATTTGTGGTTAATTGCTTAGAAGCATCTTAGAATATAATGCAAGAATTGCATCCCTGTTCTTGAGAGATGGCTTGGTCTAAGGTTTTCACTAATTATTAATTTCTAGTGTCAAAAGCATCCTGACATGGTAGTGAAATTAAGTGGATTGGGGCTTAAAACCCGCAGTCCTGGTTGAGGGTGACATCGTAAACGTCTACGAGTGTAGCTTGCGATGGGAACTCTTGGGCAATTAGTGGAAAACATTTGTATTTGATTTATTAAAAGGTTTTCAATGCATTTGTTTTCGAAGTTCTACATGTATGTTCTTATTTAAAGAATTTTATTGTTTCGGATATGTCTATGTCTAGTGTTATCAATATTCTCGCACAAAATTCTCTAACTGGTCCAAACTTCCTGGAATGGAAATGCAACCTTGAATACATCCTGATTGTGGAAGAACACATGTTCGTTCTACAAGTACTTTGTCCTATAAGTGCCTACTACTGAACCCTCGCAAGAGGAAGTAGACTATTACAACGAGTGAGAGAGCACGTAGTTTCCATGACTCACCTCATGGATGAGCTAACTGTGCACAGTGGAGGTATCGAGGTTGAGGCTGAGGTCGATATCATACTGAACTCTCTACCCAAATCCTTTGAGAGTTTCAGACTGATTGTTGTCATGAACAAGAAGGAGTATACTCTTAACGAGTTGCTCAATGACTTGATGGCAGTGGAATCGGTTATGAATCCTTAGAAGGTTACCTTAGCTACTTCTGGTAATCACTCTGCTGTATCGAAAGGTATGAAGCCGAAAAGAGCGATTAAGAAGAAGGCTGGAAAGGCAACTGCGAAGGACGTGGGAGCTGTTAATAAGCCTATGGGGAGACTTCGAGGGACAAGTGTTTTCAGGTGTGGTAAGAAACGACATTGGAGGAAAGATTGTCAGGCCCACAAGGCTAGACAAGGTATGCCATTTACATGTATAACTGAAGCATGATTAGAGTGCGGCGTTGCTCTTCCAAGAGCTGTAAGCGCTGACTTGTTGATCATGTTGTTGTACTTTGCAGGGGACCGTGCCGACAAGGCTTGTGAGTGATGGCAAGAAGATACCAAACTGGAGAAGGCAACGTTTTATGACGGAGCTTCATGGGGTTTTCTTTTATTTATGTTTTGATGAATTAAGTACATTTGAGAGTTTATTTGTGGGCCATGGTTTATCGGCAGGACAAATTTTATCAACTTTTATGGATATCTGTTATTTATGATTCTATCATTGGTAGTAACAATGTTATCCATTATGGAATGTTGATTTACAATCTCTATGTTACTTCGATCAAACATGTCTTTTATATTGCATGTAATTCATCCGTAATTGATAATCCTAGGAAGAGAAAACTTACTTCTTCTGATGAGGATCTTACATATCTCTGGCACTTGAGACTGGGTCACATCAGCTTGAAGCGGATTCAGAGACTTGCAAATGACGGTACATTGGACTTAGTCCAGGCTGTACCTTATCAAGTCTGCGAATCCTGCATCGAGGGCAAGATGTCAACTAGGCCTTTCAAGGCTAGTCAGTCTCGAGCAGAGGAAGTGTTGGAATTGATCCATTCTGACTTATGTAGACCGATGTCCACACAGGCTCGTGGAGGGTACGAGTACTTCGTCCCTTTCATTGACGATTACTCAAGGTACGGATACGTTTACCTGCTTCGCTACAAGTCTGAATGCTTTGAGAAATTCAAAGAGTTCAAGGCTGAAGTAGAAAAGAAGGTCGGGAAAACTATCAAGTCACTGCGATCTGACTGCGATGGCGAATACCTCGGTAACGAGTTCCTACAATATTTGTCAGAAAATGGGATTACATCCCAATGGACTGCACCGGGTACTCCCCAGCAAAACGGTGTAGCTGAAAGAAGAAATAGGACTCTTCTAGAGATGGTAAGATCAATGATGAGTTATGCCAACTTACCAATTTCATTTTGGGGCTACGCATTGGAAACAACAGCTTACGTGTTTAATGTGGTGCCTTCTAAATCAGTTCCTAAGACACCTTCTGAGCTCTTCCTTGGTCGCAAACCTAGTTTGTGCAAGTTTAGAGTATGGGGCTGTTCGGCACACGTACTGTCGAAGGAACATGATAAGTTAGAAAGCAGGTCAAAAGTAATGTTGTTCATAGGGTATCCCAGGCAAACGAAAGGTGGTTACTTTTACTGTCCTGAGAGTCAAAGACTCGTTGTTAGCACCAACGCTAGATTCATGGAGGACGAGTATGTGAGTAATCACAGGTCAAGGAGTGATATCATTCTTCAAGAAATTGAGAACGAGAATACAATTCCATGGGAAGGGGAACGTGTAGATGTGGGTGCTCCCGTGAGAGGTACAACACCACAGACTCGTTCTTCAGTGCAAGGTGCAGAACCACAAGTCACTGCACCTACTACTGACACGGCACCGATGTCTCATCGTAGTGGGAGAGTTCTTTTCCAGCCGGAAAGGTACATGTTCGTGGGTGAGTCTTTGGACTTGAGCCCGGAAGACGGGCATGAAGACTCAGACCCACTGACTTACGAAGAGGCAGTGCAGGACAAGGATGTTGCTAAATGGCGTGTCGCCATAGATTCTGAAATGGAATCCAGAACTGCTATGGATGTATACCAGAAGACTGATTTGCCGGATGGCTTTAGGGCCATAGGGTGCAAATGGGTATACAAAAGAAAGAAAGGGGCGGATGGAAAGATCACGACTTTTAAGGCCAGGCTGGTGGCAAAGGGTTATAGTCAGAAAGAGGGCAATGACTATGACGAAACCTTTTCACCCGTAGCCATGCTCAAATCCATCCGGATACTCCTTGCCATAGTTGCGCATATGGACCTCGAGATCTGGCAGTTGGATGTCAAGACCGCTTTTCTAAACGGTTACCTTGAAGAAGGTAGAGACATCTATATGCAGCAACCCGAGGGTTACATAAGCAAGGGCGAAGAACATCTTGTCTGGAAGCTTAGGAAGTCCTTGTATGGACTTAAGCAAGCTTCAAGGTCGTGGAACTTACGTTTCAACGATGTGATTAAATCCTATGGATTTGCACAGTTGGAAAATGAAAGTTGTGTTTACCAACTTTGTGTCAGTGGGAGTGTGGTCTTCCTTGCACTATATGTTGATGACATACTCCTATTTGGAAACAATGAGGGAGTGATGTCCGAAATCAAGGTTTGGATATCCGAACAGTTCCAAATGAAGGATCTGGGAGAAGCTGGCTACATTCTTGGTATTAAGGTCTTACGAGATCGTAAGAGAAGAATGTTGAGCTTATCCCATGCATCCTATGTGGATACTGTGATATCCCGGTTCAGCATGCAACTCACCAAGAAAGGCTTGCTACCTTTCAGACATGGCGTTCGTCTTTCTGGTGGGCAGTGTCCTCAGACACAGCGGGAGAAAGACGAGATGAGTCTTGTACCATACGCTTCGGCTGTGGGTAGTCTCATGTATGCGATGCTGTGTACCAGGCCAGATATCTGTTATGCCGTTGGCATGGTAGCAAGATATCAGTCTAACCCTGGACAGGCGCACTGGACTGCTGTAAAGCACATCCTCAAGTATTTGGAAAGAACTAGGAATTTCTGCCTAGTTTATCAAAGTGAGGATTTGTGCCCTGTGGGTTATACAGACTCAGATTTTCAAGGGGACCAGAATGAGAAGAAATCGACCTCAGGATATGTGTTTACCCTGGGAGGTGGAGCTGTATCTTGGAGGAGCTCAAAGCAGAAATGCATTGCTGACTCCACCATGGAGGCGGAATATGTCGCCGCCTCCGACGCCTCGAAAGAGGTGGTGTGGCTCCGGAACTACCTTTTAGAGTTGGGCGTGATCCCGAGTTTGCCGAGGATCATCATAATTTATTGTGATAACTCTGGTGCAGTGGCAAACTCTAAGGAACCGCGGTCTCACAGGGCAAGCAAGCACATAGAGAGAAAGTACCATATCATACGAGAAATCGTATCGAGGGGCGATGTGCTGATTAAGAAGATTGACACTGCTGACAATCTTGTTGATCCGTTTACAAAGAGCTTGCCACAGAAAGTATACGAAAGATATATTCGTGAGCTGGGTCTGAGGTGGATGCCGACCACTGATAGTGGTTAAAGTGACAGCAGACTAGATAGACGGACTGTATACTCTGTAATAGCTTAGTTATGCTTTGAGTATAAGTGGGAGATTGATGGATTTTGTATACTGAAAGCATTTATTACAATGAGTATACAACGGTTTATTTCTCCTATCTGTTAACAATCGTACATGTATGAACAATGGTATCCTCTTGTCTCACCGATAGGGACGATCATACGGCGTGTTGTAGATCGCAGAAGACAGTATGATCACTTGACCTAGTGAGACATAAACCTGATCACAGTCGAGATAGCGTATGAGGATACGTCTGTCCGGATGGCTGCGGCATTGTCGGAATAAGTTGTCTGTCTTGGTTACTTGACATGCTGGTACGCAGAGGTGGCGTATTCATGGACCGCAGTGAGATGTATTCGTCTGTCTGACATCAGCGAATACAAGATCTTGTTATATTGATTTAGTCCAAACCCTAACGAAGGTTCAGGGTTTGCACGGGTTGACTGTTGCTTTGACTTGCCATTGTGGAGAGCCTAAGTAACGTGCTCGTATATCCGCATCTTGGGTAACAGCAGTTCGTGTAGTACCGCCTGAGACTGGACTTAGGTAACCATATCCGTGTAATAGGATGGGGACATTCCCTGAGGAGCTCAATAACATTCATCGTGCCAAAGTCCTGCAGGCTGATTAAATTCAGGCACAAGTGATAAGGTTTGAGTGGTACTACTCAGGAATGATAAGATATTAATTAGTTGTAGTTAGAGCTTGTCAGAGGCTCCGATTAATTAATGGATGTCCGGTAACCTTAAATATGGGGATTCTCAATTAATGCAGCCCGTTCTCATAACGTGGTAATAAAGGGGTAGGTCAATATTAATTTGGTGGTTAAAAAGAATTAATATTAATTAATTAATTGTGTCCTGGGTTGTGGACATGAGAATTAATTAATTATAGGCCCACTTTATTATTTGCATTAGGTCCCAGGACTGGCCCAATTAAATATGCTGAATTGAGCCCAAAATGGCCCATTAGGGTTTACAACCCTAGGTCTATAAATAGACAGCTCTCTCTCATAAGTTGTAACACAGTTGAAACATACAAAACCTAGAGAGAGAGGGAGGCGCTGATTTTGGAGAAGAGGGAGGAGAATTTCGATTCTGGTCCTGCTCAGAATACAGATCTACGGAGTCCTCACCAGTAGTAGATCTGAACAGCATTGGGACACAGCCTTGAAGATCTAATCTGGAGAAATAATTTCTCTTTTCTTCTCTCTTTGTTTTTCGAATTTATTCTTAGAAATTAGATCTCTAATTTCTACTTCCGCAGATTAATTCGAATTGCGTGGTTGAATTGAGGTTTGGAATTCAAACACGAAAGATCGGTTCAGACTCGATGGAGTTACGGTAAACCCTAAATCCACAAATCTTTGTATTAAATTCATAGGAGCATGCTAGGGTTTTGAGAATTTTAATTATGTGCAATAACCATAAATCGATCAGGTTCAGTTCGGTTTTGGTGATTCGGTTCACGGAAAAACCCTACATAGCATTCTATCGAAGAATGCTGGGAATACTCTGCTAATCCTTTTGATTGCTGAGCTCTTCTAGCAATCTGCTAAGTCTTTTGATTGCTGAGCTCTTCTAGCAATCTGCTAAGTACTAGCGAATGCTGAATCCTTCATCATTCTGCTATCACTTGATATCTTGCTTCCTGATTGCTATAGCTTCTAGCAATCTCCTGAGCAAATAGTGAATGCTGACTCCTTCAGCATTCCGCTATCTCTTTACTGCTGTCTGCTGAACAAATACTCCTAGCAGTCTCTTCTTTCAGCATATGATTGCTAGCACTTTAGCAATCATTCTTCTTAGCACTTGTCTGCTATCTCCTTAGCAGCCATATCTGTCTGTTGACTTCTCTAGCAATCTGCTTGACTACTGAGAACGTTCCTAGCATCCAGAATTCCGAAGTCTTCGTTTTAATTGTCGAATCCTTAGCAATCTTCCGCAAGCACTTCTAATCTATTACAACTCGATAGATTTCCTAAACATGACATTACACAAGAGTTGCTAGACTATCTTGATTTGAGCAATGATCGACCAACCTAATTAAGCTTTGATTCAACAAAACTTTTACAATTTGATCCTAAAGGGAGATTTACAACATAAATCAAGGAATATTTTCTTAACAGGGGTGTCGTCCTCACTTCAACCTGAAGACTAAGTGTACAAGGAGTTCATAGGCGAGTGACCACAACAGGCCGAAGGACGAAGGTGTTGACGGGTTATGTATAGATCATAAGGAGGCTTGTATTTACTTAGTGATTTATCCATAGCTTGGGTCTGAAGAGTGGACGTATGATTTTTAGATCCAAACCACTATAAATATCTTGTGTTCTTTATTGCTTTCATTTATATTTTTGCCTTGTCTTGTTTTGCAAACAACTTTCAAAACCTTCAATACTTATCCAAGTATTGAAGAGTATATACTGCTAAACTGACTTAATAACAACAAACTTAAGCTTAATCGTTTCAAGTACCCTAAACTAAGTTCTAACTGTTTTAGGGGAACAAGTGCAAGTCTATCACAATATTAGTTCCGCAGCACATATTTACTTGCTCTCTGATTTCAGGACCAACAAGTGGCCATGCTAGACAATATTCTAACTCAGTTCGCACGAGACAAAGAAGTGCATTGCTTACTTGCTTTATCTCTCAACAATCAGAACCGACGAAGATCTCGGATGCTCTGAAATCAACTGACTGGATCAACGCGATGCAAGAGGAGCTTTATGAGTTCAAAAGAAATGAAGTATGGTACTTTGTGGATCGACCAACTCATCAGTCAGTTATCGACACCGAATGGATCTTCAAGAACAAGAGAGATGAGATAGACAACATAGTAAGGAATAAAACAAGGCTAGTAGCAAAAGGGTATGCTCAATGTGAAGGAATCGACTTCGATGAGACCTTTGCTCCAGTGGCCAGACTTGAGGCTATCCGACTATTCCTTGCCTATGCCACTCATAGCAACTTCACATTTTTCCAGATGGATGAGAAGAGTGTCTTTCTGAACGGGGAGCTCAAAGAAGAAGTAATGTGGAACATCCCTTAGCTTTGAAGAAGGAAACCAAGTTTATAAATTGAGGAATGCTCTTTATGGGTTGAAACAAGCACCCCGAGCTAGGTATGAGACGCTGTCTCAGCTTCTCCTCAAGAATGGTTTCTGAAAGGGCAAAATCGACACAACTCTATTCAGGATCAAAGATGGAGCAGGTATTCTTCTTGTACAGATCTACGTCAATGATATTATATTCGGATGCAAAAACCTGAAGATGTGTGAAAAGTTTGCCCAACTTATGCAAAGCAACTTCCAGATGAGCATGATGGGTAAACTGACTTAATTTCTAGGTCTTCAAGTAATTCAGTCCGAAGGAGGAATCTTCATCAACTAGAAGAAGTATACCAAGGACTTGATCAGCAAGTTTTGTCCAGAGAAGACCAAGCCTTTGAGGATTCCCATGAGCCCAAGTGCTTAAATCAATCTTGATGAAGAAGGCGAAGCAGTCAACCCAACCATGTACAGAGGCATCGTTGGGTCAATTCTGTACTTAACTGCAAGTAGGGCAGATATTTCCTAGTTAGTTGAAATATGTGCGAGATTTCAAGCTAATCTAAAGAAGTCGCACATGGAGGCTGCCAGAAGAATAGTCAAATACCTCGAAGGGACAGAATCCTTAGGTATTTGGCATCCCAAAACTGATGAGCTCACTCTAAATGCTTACTCAAATTTAGATTTTGGAGGATGCAGAATCGACCGGAAGAGCAGAAGCGAAATGTGTCAGTTCCTAGGACACAAGCTTATAAGTTGGTTCAGCAGGAAGCAACGCTCAGTGGCCACATCAACAACCGAAGCTGAGTATGTTGCTGTCGCAAGCTGTTGTGCTCAAGTGCTTTGGATCAAGCAACAATTGCTAGACTACGAAGTCGAAACTAGATGTGTACCGATCTACTGTGATAATAGCAATGCAATGAGCATCACCAAGAACCCAGTTCATCATTCAATAACCAAGCACATCGACATAAGACACCACTTCATAAGAGATCATGTTGAGAAGAAGGACGTGTCCGTAGAGTACATCCGAACAGAAGATCAACTGGCGGACATCTTCACCAAACCACTTCCAGAGACCAGATTCAAGGAGTTGTGCATCAAACTTAGTCTGTTGGAAATCGACGAGATCGTGCAGGAAGAAGAGTAAAATGCAAAATAAAACTGAGTCCCAACTCTCAGTTTTGCTTATTTATTCTCTTATTTGCAAACGGTGTCACTACCACACCATCAAAAGGAAAGATCGATAAGAGAGTTCGTTGAAGGACGATCTGTTGCTGATTAAAACTGAGTTCCAACTCTCAGTTTTTGAAGAATTGACGTATTCCTATAGACTTCATACTTAATCAATCCTTAAAGAAAATCCTTTCAAGTGGTGTCCATGCAACACAGTATGAAGTTTCTCAACCTAGTCAAGATCTGAAAAGATCGTTTTCAGAGTCATCCAAAATATAAGAAGAAACTTGAGTTTCTACATGAAGGATGAACACTCAGTAGATCATACTAACTTGCTAAAGGAAACCAAGTTTTGGTTTCAATACTTAGAATATTTTGAAGGACAGATGTGGAATTAAACTGAGTTCCAACTCTCAGTTTAGAAACTGACTCTTAGTCAGTATAGAAAATCGAAAGGCAGGATTTTGATTTTCAAGGGTGATTACATCGGTTACAATACTATAAATGCATATGTTGCATCAATTAATCAGCATTTGATGCGTCGATGACGTCGCTTCCCACAACGATTTAGTCAAATCTCCCAACGTACATCGCAAGGCAACATATCCTAACTGTCGCCATGATTCAAGAAACCGATTGCTTTTATGGTACATTTATTATTCTTAAATGACTATTTTTCTGCTATAATAGGGTTCATTCTATTTCTCTTTAAGAACATCTCTTTTCTTCACTGTTGAACCCTTCCTTCCGATTTTATACTTTAGTTTCATTTTTCATCACCCTTCAATCTAACACTATGGACAAGGAGCTCGAGCCACCGAACTTAGTCTCGCCCACCCTTTTTGGTGCTTGGGTGCGGTTAAAACGGGGAAAAGAAGTATTGAAGGTGAAGAAGACATCAGAATCTACAGCGTGAGCAGGATAAAGAGACTTTAGAAAGAGCAGAAGAAATCAGAAGTTATCTTCTACCATTGCCGTCTCCTTCTACAAGTCATATGACTCACGGCTGAAAAGTGATATGCTAGCAACGAGGCATGATCACTTCGAGAGTTTCTTCGCCTCCTCTCCTTGTCGACCAATGACAAATTTTGTGAAGGAGCACCTGGCGAATAAAGAAGAAGCAAGGAGGTGGGAGGAGAAGAAAATGGAAGACATTTGATCTTTCCCTCCCATAAAGTGCAAAGCCCGCCCGCACTACCTCCCAAACTGAAAACTGCTGGAAGAAAAAAGTCCAAGGATGGTGAAAAGCTAGTCAGCCTTTTCATCTGTATTCCTTGGATGAGGGTTCAGATCCAGCAGTAGCCAGTTTGAAGATCATGAAGACTGGAAGCAACCTAGTATAGACTTGTAATAGTTCTGTATAGGTTTCTTTTAGTTAGTTTATCCCTGTACTTGTAATGAAAATTATTAAAAGATAAACTGACTTGTTGATGACAATCTCTTTTTGTCCAACAAAGGTCTTCATTCTTCATAGCTGAACTTACGCACGCTAGTGTAATCAACAGGCTTCTATCTCTCTCATACTAAAGATTAAAATTGCTCTAAACTAAATTGATGAATCAATCGAGCAATATCTCTCCAAATATATAAGGAGGAGATCTTAAGTAAATAGCTGAATTTGAGGGGGGACTTTTCTGAGTTTATGTGACTAATTGTTGATACGTGCGTAAAATGACCTATATTTTGATGTGTGTACATGCTTGTTTGTGGCTATTTTACTCCCGTATCATATGTTTTTGTCGTATTTTGGTTGTGTTTTCGTGTTTTGTGTGTTTGATGTGTGTAGGATAGGTTTTGGGCATAAACGAGCAATTTTGGTGGAGTTTTGGATGAAAATCGCACGTGTTTTGGAGTTTAGAGAGCTCGACCGGCCGAGTGGGTGCAGGACCGGCCGAGCGGAGCTTCAGAGGGCTCGACCGACCGAGCGGGTGCAGGACCGGCCGAGCGGAGCTTCAGAGGGCTCGACCTGTCGAGCTGGTGCAGGACCGGCCGAGCGGGAGCGGACAGAGCCTTGGCTCGGTCGAGCCAAGCCTTGCTCGGCCGAGCCAAGTCGGTTTTTGGGAGATTCTGGCGATTTTTGATGGCCCGAGCGAGCCAAATTCCGACCGGGCGATCCGAGGCCCTGATTGCTTGCCTATAAGAGGGGAAGAGGCGGTTATTCGAAGAACTTTTGTCATTTTTCACATAAGTTTGCTAGATTTTTCCCTAGATTCCATTTTTCCATTCCAATTCATCATAATCCTAGAGCATCTAGGAGATTAATTCATCAATACTTGTAGGAGATTGAAGATTAAAAGTGGTGGATCAAGACAACCAAATCCAAT
>JAPKLW010000009.1:1760867-1809470 GCA_026898455.1 Plectranthus barbatus | reverse complement strand
TGTCGTAGTATCCCGGTACTCTAGCAGGCGAAACGGAGAAGAACCTGAATTTGATATTTTATTCTTTGTGAGGTTGAGAGTTTAATTCCATTGAACTTTTAGCCGCATCAGCAGTCGACATGGAGCAACCGAACGAACTACCAAATCTAACACCGGAAGAAGCTACAATCCTTGCTCAAGAAGTTCAACAGCTGCGAGACAGACTAAGAGAGATGGAAGCTGACTATGAGGAGCGGAACGCCCAGTTATTGCTACTCCAAAATCAGCAAGGGCAATGTGGAGGAGAACAACCACGAAGAACCATCCAGAGGTTCCAACCCCAACATGCAGAAGATAGATTCAGAGTTGGCATCAATGCCAATAATTTCGAATTAAAGACTGGCCTGATTTAAATGGTTCAACAGAACTAGTTTGGGGGAAGGCCCACTAAAGACCCATATGTGCACCTAACTCAGTTCATCGATCTATGTGACACCATCAAGATCAACAGAGTGAGCCAAGATGCAATTAGATTGAGGCTCTTCTCCTTCTCCCTATGAGACAAGGCGAGAGCATGGTTCGCTGGAGTAGACCGGACGCAGATTGGTACATGGGAGGAATTGAGATCACAATTCCTACTCAATTTCTTTCCTCCCAGTGTAACTATGAAGAGGAAGGCGCAAATCACTCAATTCATCAGTAGGCCAATGAGACAATGTACGAGGCATGGGAGAGATTCAAAAAGCTGTTCAGAGCCTGTCCTGGTCATGGAATTGACTTGGAAGAACAAGCTTGCCACTTCTACGAAGGGTTGACACCGCGAATGAAGGAAAACGTGGATTCCTCAGCCGGAGGATCGATCACCTTGAAGACCGAGGTGGAAGCCATGAAACTCTTCGCCAGGATGGCCATGAATAGCTATCAGTGGCCTACACAAAGACAACTTCCCGTGAAATCCGTGGAAGTGAGTGGGGGATTGGATCTGCTACAAGAAGAAAGAAGCTTCGCGAAGACTTCGCGAGATTGGAGGCTGGCCGAACCATTGCTGCTGTCGAGCCAGCCCAATGCCAAGCTATTGTACCAGTGGATGCGGATTATGTGAATCGAGCAAGCTCTTCAAATCCGGAAACTACATTGGTCCCCACTGAGGTGAATTATGCTGGTAATTACCAATATAATTACGACCAAGGGAATTAAGAGAATCAATACTTCAGCTCCAACGCTCAGTGCAACCATCCCGGATTCTCTTATGCTAACACAAATGGTGCCGAGATGCCTCCGCCTGGTTTTACAACTCAACAAGGAGCAATTGTGGAACATAAGTAGCCGAACATTGACGACATTCTTGCAAGATTCATACAAAGTTCGGATACGAGATTTGGAAAGGTTGAGCAGGAGGTGAAGAACATCGGGAATCAGGTTCATAACATCTCAAAGCACATGCAGATGTTCGACACTCAATTGAGCCAAATAGCAATTGAATTGGGTAACCAACACAAGCCGGGGCTACTACCTAGCACAACTGAGGCCAATCCAAAGAGCAAACCAGTGAATGCCATCAAATTGAGGTCTGGAACAAGCTACGAGGGTCCGGAGAAGCCAATTGATGAAGAAACTGAAGAAAGGGGAGAAATTCTCGATTCTGGCAGCTCGGCGTCGACCGATGCACAACCTGCATCGATCGATGCATCCAACGCACAACCTGCATCGATCGATGCATCCAACGATAGCACATCGATTGATGCACCTCGCATTGATCGACGTGAACCTCCAGCTGTAGTATCGACCGATGCCAGTTCACATCGATCGACACGAAAGGCTTCTCCAGTCAATGACTCTCCTTCTAAGACCATTTCGAAACCTCCAATGCCCTTCCCTCATTCTGAAGAAGAAGGAAGATAACAAGTATGCAAGGTTCGTGGACACTTTGAAAAGGTGAATATTAATTTGCCACTGATCGATGCCTTGCGGGAGATTCCGGGTTACATGAAGTTTCTCAGGAAGCTCATGAGCAAGAAGAAACAGTTCATCGAGAATGAAATTGTTCCCATCCGAGAGGAATGCAGTCTTCTACTTCAGAAGAACTTGCCAATCAAGAGGAGTGACCACGAATGCTTCTCCATACCGGTGGAAATTGGTGGGATGGAATTCAAGAAGCAACTGTGCGACACCGGTGCTAGTATAAATCTTATGCCCTATTCAGTCTTCAAGAAGCTCAATATTGGAGAGATGAGGCCCACTACCATCACACTTCAGATGGCGGATCGAACAGTTGCTCGCCCCAAAGGAATCATCAAAGATGTTCTAATCTGAGTTGGTCACTTGAACTTCCCCGCAGATTTCGTTGTCCATGACATGAAGGAAGACGAGAGCATGCCCATGATCCTTGGACGTGAGTTCCTTGATACAAGTGGAGCCCTCATCGACTGCAAGAATGGGGAAATTATACTCCTAGCAAACAACGAAAAGATAACCTTCTTGATTGACAAGAGCCGAAAGCAAAAGGAGTGTAATGGGATTGACATGGAGGAAGAGGAGGAAGAAGACGATGAAGATGAAGCCGAGGCACTAGAGTGGGAACGCGAAAATGAAGGGGTGAAATTAGCAACTAAACCTTACGGATTTGGTTTTACCACGATAGTACGCAACGGATTAATCTACATCATCGACAAGGTAGGCTGCCGAGTGTGGACTCGATGTCCTCCTTGATGATCTCCTGAGGTAACGTCGAGCTATGACGTAAAATAAAACACTTATTGGGAGGTAACCCAATTTTCCTGTTTATTTTCGTTATTTCCTTTCCTGTTTTTTTTTCTAACTTTATTTTGTAGTTAAAAAAAATTGGAGTAAATCTCAGCGTCGATCGATGCAGCATGGCATCGATCGAGACCGAGAAGCCATGTGGTGCACTATGATGCAAGGAGAGGGTCGCGAGAAGGTTTCACGTCAATCGACGCGAAGTGCCAGCAACTAAAAATTCCCGTCATGCAATTTTCGAAGACTTCGGAGGATAAAAAGTCAACGTCTGAGGTTGACCACTAGGTACGTGTTCTAAATTTTTGTCTGATTCTCAAACTTTTCCCACTCTTTGAGTGAAATAAGTTTGGGAGGATGTGGACAAGAATTTAAAACTTTTCTCCCTTTTATTTTATTTTTCATATTTGAATTTTTACATGCATAGTAGCTTTTAGTTTAATTTCTGCCTAAAAAAAATTTCAAACTATTTGAGCCGAATTTTTTTGGACATTGTCTCTTCCGAATGTGATTTGCGATTGATGATTGATCTTTAGATAGTTTGAATTGATTGTGATTGTGATTGTGATTGAAGTAGCCAATGAATGTAGAATAGCACATGAAGAGTTAGATTTTGAAACTTGCACTTACTTGATGAATTGGGTTTTGATTTGATGTTTACGATGGAAGAACAAAATTCCACCCTAAGTGAGAATTTTGAGCTTTTTATTTCGTTTGATGTGAGTTTTGCATGTGTGTAATCTCTAGAACTTGCATTGTTTCTTTTTCAAGACTGCATAGTGTGCACAAGTCTAGAAAATAATTTTAGGCCGTCTTTGTTAGCCAATTTACCCCAAACACTGTCCCTTATGATATATTATCCCTAGTTAGCCCCTTTGAGCCTGTTAATTTTTCTTTCTTGGTCTATGAGTTAAGAAAGAATTATGGTTTTATCTTGTCTATGAGAGAGTGCCATAAATGAGGTGAATTGTATCTTGTCTATGAGATTTGAGTGAAAAAAGGATGATCGTTATGAGTGGGTAAGAAATTTTTAGAATGGGTGAGCAAAGAAATTTAAGCTTTAGAAAAAATTTGAGGAGAATCCTTATAAGCTCATTAATTAAAGAAAAATCGAAGAGCATAAAAGGATTGGAAAGAACTGTTATGGTGCGAATTGCAAGATCTTAGGAGAAGGGTGAATGAAGTTAGATAGTGGTTTGGATTGATATATTGAGAGTTGCGAACTCATTATTTTCTTTTTAGTCACTTGGCCATATTTTCCCTACCCTTCACAAAAGCCTACATTACAACAAAAAATAAAGTCCTATTTGATTCTAGGTCTTGTGTGCACATTTTAGCAGCGGAGAAAGTAGAATATTTGCAAGCTTATGGTAGATGTAAATCATACATGATGAGTGTATACACATTAAACTCATAAACACTTGAGTGAAGAGCGAAACAGTTTTCTTGTGAGGTTATTCCAAAGTTTACTGATTTTCTAACTTGATTTGGATTGTTTGTGCTTGTGGAGATTTCATACTTGGATTGTGACGAATCTTGTGAGGCATTGCACACTTCGATTACTTTAACTTGAGATTTATTCTTTTCTTTTGATTGAGGACAATCAAATATTCAAGTTTGGCGGATTGATGAGTTCATATTTTCACTCATTATTGGTTTGATTTATCTTTGTTTTTAATTGCATTTTCATTTATTTTAGTTTTTTTATTGCATGAATCACTCTAAGAGGGTATTGCGCTTGTAGTGGTGTATTTTTGCAGGTTTGAGGTCGAATTCACCGAAAACTCGTACTGAAAGCAGTGGATGCTCAAAGAAACAGATAAGACTTCTTCCACACTTAAATTTTTAGCTTACGGATCATAACAATCGAAAGAACTTTGAATTAGCTGACCAATGCAACTGGAATCAGGTCAATCGGAGTTCGGGAGCAAAAGTTATGGCCAAAACCGTGAGAACGCGCAAAATCGATCGACGCAGCCAAAGACCGGTTGACATGTACGCGCGTCGATCGACGCAGACCCGCGTCGATCGACGCGAATAATTTTGACAAATTTTCGGAAGTTTTTCACGAATTTTAGGCAAGATTTGGCCAAGATTTAAGAGATATATCATATTGGAAGCCCTGAAGACTCAAGATAAAAGATATATTCATTATAGGACATGGAGAGATAGATATGCATCAAATCTAATCCTATCTCCAATAGAATTCAGCCTTCTAAACCCCAAATAAACACTATAAATACCCCTCTAGTTTAGATAATTAGTGTGCTCTCTTTTATGTTTTTGTGTGCTTTCTTTTATATTTTTCATTTATGTTTTCTCCTTCTCAATTTCCTACGCCTTTTGAGTTATAGTTTTATTTTAGTACAAGTTTATTTTCTTTTAATTATGTCTTTTCCTTTAATTATGTCTAGATAAATTCCTAGCAGGTTCTAGGGTTTGAATATTATTGTGGATGCATGTTTAGGATTAATTAATTAGGTTCATGATTCTTGTGTTTATTTTATAATTCTAGATTAATTTAAGGACCGAGAGGTGATAATTTATTTAGATGTCTAGCTATTGATAGAAAGACCGAGAGGTGAATATTGATAGTGGGATTAGGAATGCATGATGTACTCTATACTGTCCATTGAGATGTATTAGACTATAGGAAATTGAACTGATTTGCTTATGAGATTGACTGATTTGGTGTTCTTGATAGTCACTAATTAGTAATCTATGTTATATTTGCCCATCCAAGGAAATATATTATAATTGCAGTATTCCACCTATTAATTTAATTGGTTCTTACATGTTATCCATAATAAGATTTATGCCCTAGGATCTGTGTTTTGCTTATTTGATTTAAATTCCTCTTTATTTTCTTCGCCTAGTTTTATAAATTCAAAACCTCATTTCTAAATTACTCAAACAATTAATCTGAGACTATGCTTTAGTATATAGGACTATTTCGCGCATCTTTTCTCTGTGGGTTCGACTACCTTAGGGTATTATAAATTTATTTGACCACTATTCTATAATTAATCTGTTAGAAGTAGCAGTGATCAAAATTGGCGTCGTTGCCGGGGAATAGATAGATTTAGTGCCTATTACTATTTCTATTTAAGATTTTTGGATTGAGTTGTATTTTTAGTTTTATTTTTGCAGTTTTAATTTTCTGTTTTTGGTATCTGTGTCTATCGATGCAAGGTTACGTTGATCAACGCGAACAAATTTCTCGCATCGATCGATGCCAACTCACCTCGATCAACGCCGAGACTCTGTTTTTACTGTTTTTCGAGTTTTTTTACTTTAAAACTATAATTTTCTTTTATCTTTTGCAGGTAGTGCATGAACACAAGACAAAAAGGGGAACCACTTGAACCGTTTGACCCCGAGATTGAATCAACCTGCAGAAGGTGGATTCAGAGTTGGCAGACTAAGAGAGATGGAAGCTGACTATGAGGAGCGGAACGCCCAGTTATTGCTACTCCAAAATCAGCAAGGGCAAGGTGGAGGAGAACAACCACAAAGAACCATCCAGAGGTTCCAACCCCAGCATGCAGAAGGTGGATTCAGAGTTGGCATCAATGCCAACAATTTCGAATTAAAGACTGGCCTGATTCAAATGGTTCAACAGAACCAGTTTGGGGGAAGGCCCACTAAAGACCCATATGTGCACCTAACTCAGTTCATCGATCAATTTCGCGCATCTTTTCTCTGTGGGTTCAACTACCTTAGGGTATTATAAATTTATTTGACCACTATTCTATAATTAATCTGTTAGAAATAGCAGTGATCACCCCTCAACTTTCAATAAACTTTAGATCCGACCAAGTTACCAAGATCTTTACTCATTCATATGTCAAGTAGAATGGTTCATCTCACTGTTGATCCTATCAATACATTGAGATGTACCGGTCACACAAAGCAGTCAAGATAAACCACTTATGGACTTGTTCGCCGCAGCCTAAACCGACAGCCAAACCAAAAACTGTCTTAGCTGTAATAACTGTTTATATCTTGCTAGGTCGAACGATCTATACGATCTTCTGTGATATCTTACACACCGTATGATCTCCCTATCGATGAGATAACTGGATGTGTTTGTTCGCATCGTATGATTGTTAATTCAGACAACAGTTGTTTATTGCAAGTCATTAATGATTACCAGCATATCAAACATAACGTTTCCCAATATACTAATCATAATGCTTTTATGTATACAATTCCAACAATCTCCCACTTATACTCAAAGCATTATACCATTACTTTCCAGAGTATAACATGTGTCTATTCTAATCTAGCTATTACATTTGATCACCAGGTGGTCGGGATCTACCTCAGTCCTAGGCTACGAATATGACCCTCGTATGCATTATGTGGTAAGCTCTTTGTAAATGGATCCGCTAGATTATCCCTCGTGTCAATCTTCTCTATTAGCACATCGCCCCTCGCTACGATTTCTCGTATGATGTGGTACTTTCTCTCTATGTGCTTTGACGCCTTGTGAGTTCTTGGTTCCTTAAAGTTTACTACTGCACCAACATTATCACAATATACCGTGATAGTATTGGGAAAACTCAGAACAATATCTAACTCTTGGAGGTAGTTCCGGAGCCATACTGCTTCTTTAGAAGCCTCTGAAGCTGCCACATACTCAGCTTCCATGGTGGAGTCCACGATACATTTATGTTTCACACTCCTCCATAATACAAATCCATCTCCCAAGGTGAATACATAGCCCGAGGTCGATCTCTTCTCATCCTGATCTGCTTGGAAATTCGAATCTGTATAACCTGCAGGGCACAATTTCTCACACTGATAAACAAGACAATAGTCTCGAGTTCTTTTCAAATACTTGAGAATATGTTTGACAGCAGTCCAGTGCGCCTGTCCAGGGTTAGACTGATATCTGGCTACCATGCCCACAACATAACAAATATCTGGCCTCGTACATAACATCGCATACATGAGACTTCCCACTGCCGAAGCATATGGTACTTTAGCCATCTCATCCTTCTCCTCTTATGTTGCAGGGCATTGCGCCTTAGACAGAGAAACACAATGTCTGAAAGGTAGCAATCCTGTCTTGGCATTTTGCATGCTAAAACGGGCAATCACAGTATCAATATAAGCGGCCTGAGACAAGCTTAACATCCTCTTCTTGCGATCACACAAGACTTTAATCCCAAGGATGTATCCAGCATCTCCTAGGTCCTTCATTTGAAACTGTTCGGATAACCATCTCTTTATGTCTAATAATACCTTCACATCGTTGCCGAATAGAAGAATGTCATCTACATAAAGTGCAAGGAATACCATGCTTCCATTAACGCATAATCGGTACACACAACTTTTGGTTTCACACTGTGAAAATCCATAGGATTTAATCACATCATCCAAACGTTTGTTCCATGACCGTGAAGCTTGTTTAAGTCCATACAAGGACTTCTTTAGCTTCCAGACAAGATGCTCTTCACTATCCTTCACATAACCCTCTAGCTGCTGCATATAGATGTCACGAACTTCCTCAAGGTACCCGTTTAAAAATGCGGTTTTGACATCCACCTGCCAGATCTCTAGGTCCATATGTGCTGCTATGGATAGAAGAATTCAAATGGATTTGAGCATGGCTACCGGTGAGAAGGTCTCATCATAGTCAATGCCCTCCTTTTGACTATAACTCTAATTCCACCAACCTGGCTTTAAAAGTCGTTATTTCTCCTTTCGAACCTTTCTTCCGTTTGTATACCCATTTGCAACCTATGGCCCGAAAGCTATCTAGTAGCGCATACTTCTGGTATACATCCATAACGGTAATTGATTCAATTTCTGAATCCATGGCTTTATGCCATTTTTCCGCATCTTTGTCATTTACAACTTCGCCATATACCCATGGGTCGGTATCATCCAGTCCGTCTTCCGGGATCAAGTCCGAAGACTCTCCCATGAACATATAATGCTCGGGTTGGTGAGGCACCCTCCCACTACGACAGAGCACTGGTACTGCGTCAGCAGTTGGTGCAGTTACTTGTGGCTCAAAGCTTTGCACTGCTACCGTGCAGTTGGTTCCATACCTTCGAGAGGTACACTCAATCTACCACGGGATTTTTCCAATGGAAGCACATCATCTTCTCCAATTTCTTGGAGAATGATATCACTTTTGGATTTGTGGTTTTCACAAACTCGTCCTCCAAGAATCTTACGTTGGTGCTAACAACGATCTTCTGATCCTCAGGACAGTAGAAATAACCACCTTTCGTTTGTCTGGGGTATCCCACGAACAACATTAGCTTGGACCTACCTTCTAACTTATCAGGTTCCTTTGACAAAACATATGTCGGACAACCCCACACTCTTATCTTGACACACTGAGCTTTCGCCCATGCCAAAGTTCTGAGGGTGCCTTAGGAACTGACTTAGAAGGTACCAGGTTCAGCAGGTACGCCGCTGTTAATAATGCGTGGCCCCAAAACGAAACAGGCAAGTTCGCATAACTCATCATGGATCTAACCATTTCCAGAAGAGTCTATTTCTTCTTTTCGCCACACCATTCTGCTGAGGAGTGCCCGATGCGGTCCATTGGGATGTAATCCCATGCTCTAACAAAAACTGCAAGAACTCGTCACTGAGATACACACCACCACGATCAGATCGTAATGACTTAATGGTCTTGTTTAACTTCCTCTCTACTTTCGCCTTGAATTCCTTGAATTTCTCAAAGCATTCAGACTTATAGTGAAGCAAGTAAACATACCCGTATCTCGAGTAATCGTCAATAAAAGTGATGAAATACTTAAATCATCCACGAGCTTGGGTAGACATCGGTCCACATAAGTCAGAGTGGATCAATTCCAACACATCACTTGCTCGAGACCGACTTTCCTTGAAAGGTCTGATCATCATCTTTCCCTCTATACAGGATTCACAAACTTGATGTGGAACTACCTGGATTGAATCCAACGTTCCATCATCCACGAGTCTCTTGATCCTCTTTAGATTGATGTGACCTAGTCTCAGTTGTCATAGATATGTAAGATCCTCATCAGAAGATGGAAACTTTATCTTCTTATGATTAAATGAGCTATATGCAGCATTCACAGAAGATTCATGCAAACAAGTTATGATATAAAGAGAGTCTTTCTGTATCCCACGACAGATAACACCGTTATTGCCATTGATAGTAACATAACTATAAAAAATAACTGAAAATCCATCATCTATTAAATGGGAAACAGAAATGAGGTTCCGTTGAAAATCTGGCACATACAAAACGTCTCTTAAAATCAGAACATTGTCTTGAAAGCATAATGTAACATTTCCAACTGCTACTGTAGACACACAAGCAACATTACCCATGTAGATCATCACCTCGTCATCATTCAGCTACCTTGTCGATCTGAATCCTTGCAAAGTGTAACAAACATGATCAGTAGCTCCTGTATCCACTACCCACGAATGGGTAGAAATAAATGCTAAACATGTTTCCATTGTAAATGCTAATGACGTACCTTGTCCAACCCGCTTGGTTTGACAATCCTTCTTCCAATGACCAGTTTTGCCACAACGGAAACATTTGCCCTTCTTTCCCGGTGTCACAGCCTTCTTTTTCCCAGAACTTTTGCTTCGAGAGGCTGTCTTCTTGAATTTCTTTTCAATCACCCCTTTAGCACCTTTTCGATGAAGTAGGGCGACTACCGGAAGAAATCAAGACTGTCTTTTTAGGTTGCATGACTAATTCAGCCGCTATGAGGTCACTAAGTAACTCATTAAGAGTGTACTCCTTTTTACTCATGACAACATTCAGTCTAGAGTTCTCAAAAGACTTCGGAAGTGAGTTGAGTATGATATCAACTTGGGCTTCCCCGTCAATACCTCCTCCATGCAACGTTAGTTCATCCATGAGGTGAGTCATGAAAATAACGTGCTTCCTTACTGAGCTACCATCAATCATTTTACAACTCACGATTTCTCTCATGAGTTTAAATCTGACAGCTCTATCCGATTCCCCATAAGTAATTGTAAGACTATCCATAATCTCAGTTGCTTTGTCATAGTGCTGATGTTGTTGCTGGAGCACCTTAGACATAGTGGCCATCATGTAGCACTTGACTACATTATTAGACTTGACCCACTTGTCATAGAGGTTCCGCTCCACATCAGTTGACTCAGCAGTGAGGACAGTTGGACACAGAGTGTTAAGAACAAATTGATGTTCCTCTGCAACTAGGATGTAATCCAAGTTGCGCTTCCATTCCAGGAAATTCGGACCAGTTAATTGATTTTGTGCCAAGATATTGATGACATTATTCATAGGCATATCTGAAAACAATAATTGATTAAAGTAAGAACATACATGCAGAACATTGAAACAAATATGCATTGTAACATTTTGATAAACCAATACAATTGTTTCCCCCAATTTCCTAGGTGCATCTACTGCAAGTTCCTTTCAAAGACGTTTATAGTAGACCACCTAACCAGACTGTTCTTTGAAGTTCCAGTCTTTAATTTCAATCCATGCCAGGTATTCACCGGCAAATGAAATTAATAATCGGAGATAAAACTAAGACCATGTTCAACCTATTTGAGCGGAGACATCATTCATGAGTTAGTACTAAGGCAACATCTAAGCATTTAACCACAATTCTAACTCCGGAAGTTAAAAAGGACGATTTGTCATACGTACTTGACCCATGACGCATGCCTCTTACAACCTTTGTTATCTCATTTAAAACAATCCTAGAGAACTTATGAACAAATAAAATAAGCAGACTACGGTCGTGTAGACGTCTACTCACTTCACTGTCCACTTCTCACATGTTCAAATGTTTTATTTAGAAATCTCATCTATTAGAACTTATGAACAAATAAAGTAAGCAGGCTACGGTCGTGTAGACGTCTACTCACTTCACTGCCCACTTCTAATAAGAGACCGTATTGTGGAGGTCTTGTTGAGTTTAATTAAAAAATCTTGCTTAGTCTTTTTCTTTGAAAAAGTTCTTATGCGCACATATTATTTTATGATCCATAAATTACATCACATCTAAAATTCCATCATATTTCCCAACATGATTCCGGATTTATAGACATAATTTAATACATAAAATAAATCACATAAATCATGCTTTGAACAGTAAATAATAAAGCAATAACATGCTTCCCTATTATCTACAACATGCTTTAAAATTAAATAATAAAAGCAGTAGCATGCTTTCCTGTTATTTACTAGTGCGCACATAATAAATCACATCATACGAGAATATAATAAATAAAATACAAATTCTCGTGGCCCCTTGATGTAATTACATGGGAAATAAAAATAAATCTATCTATTACAATAATTTATTTTGATACAGATCTACAAACTGGGCTCCCACTCTTTAATTTGAAATCTGCAACTTTGGGCTGAAGAATACTGGGTTACTGGGCTAGGAATTTGTGAAACAGGGTTATCTGGCCCATTCAAAATAATCAAATTTGAATTTTAGGCCAACCCACATCACACTAGGATTTACACACAAGAAATTAGGGGTTTTTATTTTTTTAAACCCTAATTCCTCAAACCCTAAACCAGCCGACCGGGCCGCCGGGCCCGCGACCCAACCCTAGCTTCAGCCCCCACCTTCTCCAGCAGAACCCTAGTCACCGCCCATGACTACAGCCGCCGCCGGAAGTCGCACGACAGATGTGCACCAACATGCCTGACGTGGCCGCGCCTCCTTCCCATGTCGCCGGCGCTGGATCTCGCTGCTAGCAGAAGATCCGACATTGTGCGCGACAACCATAGTTGTTGTGTGCGCACAGGGCTGCTGCTATGGTCGCTGGAAATGCGATTGCCCCCGACGAGCTCCGCGACAGCCCGCAACTGGACCACCGCGGCTGCTGCTCGTCCACGCTCACGGTCTGCGTCCCTGCCAGAGTCAACAGCTGCTGCGACAAAGAAGATGACCGCCGCGCGCGACGCGGCTGTTGCTGCAGGGACCTGCGCGTGGCTGCTGCTCGCCGGCCGGCGACCGCCACCGCCGCGTGCTGCCTGCGCGCGGCTGCTGCTGCCGGAAACCACCACGAACAACTATTGTCGCGTTCTTGTTCTCTCTCTCAAATCGGTTACAGATTGAATGAAAAATTACAACAGATCTAGTCTATTACATATTTTTCCTATCAATCTAATCGCGGATTTTCTCACGATTTAAAACAAAACCAAAACCAGAGAGGGGGCCACGAGAACAAAACATCCATGACAAAAAATAAATTCACTATAAGTTAAATAACCTGATTGTCAAAATTTATTTTCCGACAAAGCCATAACATACGAACCTCGCTCTGATACCAATTGTAGGAATTGAGTCTACAATTGGCGACGTGAATCACCATTTATTTCTTAACCCCGAATTTATTTTATGAATATCAAAATAAACACTATGACAAACAGTAAATGCCCTATGAAGGGATTTATCCGTGAACCGAATCACAAAAATCCAAATAAGCTGGATCGATTTATGGTTTATTGTTCACAATACCAATTCACAAAACCCTAGCATGCTCCTATGAATTTAATGTGTGGATAAAAATAATTGTTGTTATTTCGTAGAGTCTGATCTGATCTTTCGCGTTTGAATATCCAACTTTAATTCAACCACGCGATTCGATTAAATCTGCGGAAACAGAAATTAGAAATCTAATTTCTAGATCTAATCAAAATAAAGAAAAAGAAGAAGAGAGATTTCTGTTCTCCAGATCAGATCTTCAGGGTTGTATCCCAATGCTGTTCAGATATGCTACTGGTGAGGATTCCACAAATCTGTAGAGTGTAGACCGGAGTCAAATTTCCTTCTCCTCCCCTCTCACTGGCGCCGCCCCTGCTCTCTCTCTCTCCCTAGGGTTTCAACTGATTTTAATGTTATGAAGTGGTTGGGGTTTCAGAGAGAGAGCTGTCTATTTATAGACATATGGTTTTAACCCTAATGGGCTACTGGGCCTTTTCAGCATATATAAATGGGCCAGACTTGGGACCTAATGCAAATAATAAAGTGGACCTATAAATTAATTAATTCTCATGTCCACAACCCAGGACACAATTAATTAATTAATATTAATTCTTTTTCACCACAGAATTAATACTGACCTACCCCTTTATTACCACGTTATGAGAACAGGCTGCATTTATTGAGAATCCCCATATTTAAGGTTACCGGACATTCATTGATTAATCGGAGCTTCTGACAAGTTCTATCTACAATTAATTAATATCTTATTATTCCTGAGTAGTACCACTCAAACCTTATCACTCATGCCTGAACTTAATCAGCCTGCAGGACTTTGGCACGATGAATGTCATTGAGCTCCTCAGGGAATGTCCCCATCCTATTACTCGGATATAGTTACCTAAACCCAGTCTCAGGTAGTACTATACGAACTGCTGTTACCCAAGATGCGGATATACGAGCACGTTACTTAGGCTCTCCACCATGGCAAGTCAAAGCAACAGTTAATCCGTGCAAACCCCTGAACCTTCGTTAGGGTTTGGGCTCAATCAAGAACGAGATCTTGTATTCGCTGATGTCAGACATTCGAATACGTCTCACTGCGGTCCATCAATACGCCACCCTTGCGTACCAGCATGTCAAGTAACCAAGACAGACTACTTATTCCGACAATATCGCAACCATCCGGACAGACGTATCCGCATACGCTGTCTCGGCTGTGATCAGGTTTATGTCTCACTAGGTCAAGTGATCATACTGTCTTCTGCGATCTACTACACGCCGTATGATCGTCCCTATCGGTGATACAAGAGGATACCATTGTTACATAAATGTAAGTTTGTTTGACAGATAGGAGAAATAAACCGTTGTATACTAATTACAATAAATGCTTTCAGTATACAAAACCCATCACCCTATGCATGCTCCTATTTAATTTAATGCGTAGATACAAATGAATACCTCAACTCCTATAGATTGAATAACGGCGGTAGATCGTTGATGGCGTTCCTACAGATTTGATCTTCTGATCTGTTCCCTTGCTCGATCTAGAAATTTGGTGAGGATGCACTACCGAATTTACACAGCCGCCCACTCTCTGTAGGGTTTCTGAGTTGAAACTTCAAACTTTTGTGGGAAGAGAGAATTGATCTATTTATATAGATGTGGATAATGGGCTATTAGGGTTTAATAAACCCTAATGGGCACTGAGCAATGTTGGGCCAGACCAGAGATCAAATGCAAATAATAAAGTGGGCCTCCTATTAATTAATTTCATGTTCAACCCAAAACATAATTAATTAATAAACATTAATTCATGCCACCAGAGAATTAATGTTGACCTACCCCTTTATTATCACGTTATTAGGAACGAGTTGCATTAACTTGGTTAATCCCCATATTTAAGGTTTCAGACATTCATTAATTAATTCAGTGTGTGACAATTAGTTGTAATTAATTAATCTCTTATTATTCCTGAGTAGTACCACTCAACCCTTATCGTTTATGCTTGAATCAATGATTCAGCCTGCAAGCCTTAGCATAACGAACCTCGTGAGCTTCCCAGGGAATGTCACCATCCTGAAACGGATATGGTTATCTAAATCCAGCCTAAGGAAAACCCACACAAACTGTCATCACCCAAGATGCAGATATATGAGTACATGTAAGACTCTCCACCATAGCAAGCCAAAGTGACAGTCAACCCATGTGTGCCCCTTGATGAGTTCATATTTTCACTCATTATTGGTTTGATTTATCATTGTTTTTAATTTCATTTTCATTTATTTTAGTTGTTTTTATTGCATGAATCACTCTAGGAGGGTATTGCGCTTGTAGTGGTGTATTTTTGCAGGTTTGAGGTCGAATTCATCGAAAACCCGTACTGAAAGCAGTGGATGTTCAAAGAAATAGAAAATAATTCTTCCACACTTAAAGTTTGAGCTAATGGAGCATATCAATCAAAATAACTTTGAATTAGCTTTCCAATGCAACTTGAATCACGTCAATCAAAGTTCGGGAGCAAAAGTTAAGGCCAAAGCCGTGAGAACGCGCAGAATAGATCGACGCAGCCAGAGACCGATCGACATAGATGCGCGTAGATCGACGCAGACCCGTGTCGATAGACGCGAATAATTTTGACGAATTTCTGGAAGTTTTTCACGAATCTTGGGCGAGATTTGGCCAAGATTGAAGAGATATATCATATTGGAAGCCTTGAAGACTCAAGATAAAAGATATATTCATTATAGGACATGGAGAGATAGATATGCATCAAATCTAATCCTATCTCCAATAGAATTCAGCCTTCTAAAGCCCAAATAAATACTATAAATACCCCTCTAGTTTAGATAATTAGTGTGCTCTCTTTTATGTTTTTGTGTGCTTTCTTTTATATTTTTCGTTTATGTTTTCTTCTTCTCAATTTCCTACGCCTTTTGAATTATAGTTTTATTTTAATACAAGTTTACCATACACGAGACTTGAGTTCCCGACTCAAGTTATAACTCTGTGCTTCATCTCCTTAGCACGAGGCTGAAGCTACTCTTTGGTGAATATATCTTTCTGAGATATATTCATAGAGTCAGTTTCCATTCTGGGATTCTGATTCTCATGGTTTATGCCAACCACCTGAATTCTGGAAAGAACAGTAAACATCCAACCGCCAGGAAGAAGGCTGCGGGGTGTCGTCCTCACTTCAACCTGAAGACTAAGCGTACAAGGAGTTTTTACGCCAGTGACCACAATATGCCGAAGGACGGAGGTGCCGACGGGTTGTGTATAGATCGTAAGGAGACTTGTATTTACTTAGTGATTTATCCAAACCTTGGGTCTGAAGAGTAGACATAGGATTTTTAGATCCGAACCACTATAAATATCTTGTGTTCTTTACTGCTTTCATTTATATTTCTGCCTTGTCTTGTTTTGCAAACTAACTTTCCAAACCTTTAATACTTATCCAAGTATTAAAGAGTATATACTGCTAAACTGATTAAATAACGACATACTTAAGCTTAATCGTTTCAAGTACTCTAAACTAAGTTCTAATTGTTTAGGAGAACAAATGCAATTTTATCACATTATTACTTCTGCTGCACATATTTATACTTCCACTGCACATACTTGCTCTCTGATTTCGGGACCAACAACATGTAATTTTACAAACGCTGATGTGTCATCCGACAAGCCACGTCAACATTCCGTTGCCGGAAATTTGATCCCGTCATAAATTTGAAACAAAATAGATAGTTTGTAATATATTTTGATAATATGCATAGTTTGTAATATATTTGAGAAAATATGAATAGTTTTTAATATAATTGACACTTTTTCCTTATTATATAAATTTGATTATAGCCCAATCTTGGTGAAAAATAAGCATTTTGTTGCTCTTTATTGGAGATAATTGTCAATTATTATGGAATATATAAATTGAACTATTAAATCAAATGAAAATATATTTAACGAAAATAAAATAATATTATTTTGAAAAAATAATTGTTGTTTTATAATCACTTCTTTGTTTTGTAGATAGCCTAGGTATAGATTATGGGTGATTCTAAACATAGCCATTTTTTTTCTCAATACAGCCCCTTAATTTAAGAAATTAAAATTTATCTAGTTAACATTACTAATTTACCCTTATTTTCTCAATTTAAAGCCGTAACCAAAATAAAAAATAAATTTATAACGACATAGCCCCCTCTTTTGAACAGTAAACGAAACATAGCCCTAATTCTCAAACAAAACTAAAAGCAAAGCAAAAGTTCGTGTCCTTCCTTAAAAATATTTTCGATTTCATTTTTTAATAATTTATACCTGCAAATGAAACTTGATGATGACTAATCTTTCTTTGCATTTTCTCTACCCTATTGCTAACACTTGTTATTTATTTTCTGTGTGGGGAACAAAAGTAAAAAAAAAAAAAGCTATAAACAGACAGAAGATAGAGTTCACAGCATAAGGGTTAAGTGATGATTACATAAAATGTTTTTCTAAAAATTAATTAAAAACTTATGGTACCGTTAGGCTCATCGTGATAACCTCCACAATTGCAGTATTACCATTTAAGAGTTATGTGGTGTGTACACCCACCCAAGCTATGAAGGGGTTTTACACCCACCCAAACTATGAAGGGGCTTTACACCCACCTAAGCTACCAAAGGGCTATAATTTGAAGCTGAATGAGGATGTAAATTAACGACTATGTTTAAAATTTGAAGGAATGGTGTTACATTAAGGAAATTCTTTTTTTAGTTATGGTATAAATTAGGGCGAAGGATAAAAAAGTAATACTCCCTCCGTCCCATTGAAGTAGTCCTATTTTCCTTTTTTGTTTGTCCCATAGAATAGTCCCATTTTCCTAAAATGGCAACCTTTTTCACACTCACCAATAAAATATTAATTCCACTACACTCACAACCCTTAATTCCCGTGCCGAAAAGAAAAGGGACTATTTCACCGGGACGGAGGGAGTATGAAATAAGAGATTTAATTATTTTTAAATAGGGGGCTGTATTGAGAAAAATTATGGTTGTATTTAAAATTACCCTAGATTATAGACTAAGTAGATGCCAAATTACTTAACCACCCTTACTCTTCCTAGTGTGTTTTGAGCTTATAAATCATGATTCATTTCGCATTTATTTAGTGCCATTTTGGGATTTTATTTTGGCGCCATTTCTCTCCCGACCGCTAAGCCCTCTCCTCGCCGCCGTGCGCTCCGCAATGCAACGCCAGACATCGATACTCTCATTCCTCAGGAAACCAGACCCCTGCGCTGGAGGCAAACCCGCAGCCGACGATGATATCAAAGGAACCGACACTCCACCCGAGAAGGTGCCACGTCGGATATTTCCGGACAGCCGCCCTTCTCTCTTCTCCACTATTAAGCATAAGTTCGCAAAAACCGACGACTCTACAAACTCTTCAACTCACTCCAGGCACGCCTGCTGAAATCTTGCTTTTACTTATCCCACACAAATGTTTTCGAGTTCGTGTTGATTCTCTAGTTTTTTCGTACGCGTGTGGCGCGAAAGCCATCGTTATCGTTCTGTTCATTTTCATAGAAGCTTTAGCTTTTCTCGTTTTACTGTTATTCAATGCTTGCGCTGTAGTCATTTTTTTTTGGGGGAAATTAACGTATTCGCATAGTAGAACTGAGAAATTGATTTGTGTTTGCTCGAGGTATGGTAAAAGATTGAAGTTCGGTTGCATGATAGGAAGCTTATCATCAAGTGATTTGTCTAACTATGCTAAAAATGCGTGGACTGAAAAAGGAAAAGAGATTTCCCCCGTAAATAGCTACTATACGAGTTGTCAAGAAGGTTGATGAACCAATAATTGAGTTCAATTCAGTGTTTGTTTCTCTCTTTTGTTTTTGTTTTCCTTTGCATGGATTGATTCTTGTTCAAGCAGGGTTTTCTTTAGCATGGATTGCTTCATGCCCAATCAGTTTTTTTAATTATTTTGTGCATCATGCAGGTGTGACGAGGACAACATTTCTTCTGTTAAATGTCTTCCCCTGAAATTTGATGGAACACATGATTCGAGCAGTGCATATATGCTCCCTAAGCAACCTGGTGAGCTACATGTATCAAATGCCAGCAGAACAGTGTGTCCTAGCCAGGACAATTCCTCTTTTCTGTCCATGTTTGACGATGACACTCTTGGCCCAGAGACACCTGGCATGAGACCTCTTGTCCCTAGGTTAAAGCGAGTCCAAGAGGATATCTGTAATTTTGAGAACAAGGTTGATTTATCTCTGCAAGAAAATAAGAAAAGAACAAAACTTCAGCGGCCTTGCAATGTTTCAAAGAGAACTAATGATGAGGACTCTGACACAATTAGCAAGTTTGAATGGTTACATCCATCCCAAATGAAGGATGGCAATGGAAGAAAGCCGGAGGACCCTCTTTATGATAGGAGGACACTTTACATTCCTCCTAATGCTTTGAGGACAATGTCAGCATCTCAAAAGCAATATTGGGATGTCAAACGTCAATATATGGACGTGGTTCTCTTCTTTAAAGTGGTTAGTTTCTTTCGTTTAATTTCCCCAGTTAGCTTAAAAAGCGAATCCCAACCTCTGTTTTTTTTTTTTGTCTACGAGTCATCTTATGATATACTTGATTGTTTGTGCTTGAGAGTAGCCTTCTACATTATACATGAGTGGCAAATTTTCACATAATCAATAATTTTAAGGTGACTAAAGACTACATTTAACAGGAGGGTAATTTTGTCTGTTGGTTTATTTCACAAATGCCTAACTGGAGTTATATGCTATTCATATATTAAGTCGTCATAGGAGGGATTGTATCCCATAAATTAGCCTCATAGGGAGTGTATTAATTCATGCCTGTTTTGAAGGTTGGAGCAAATCAAGGAAATGTTATCATTTTTTTTTGGATAATGTCACTTCCCTTAATTTAATTCTTAATCTCAACTATCAGGTTGAAGATTCTAGTAACTAAGAGTTTCTTAGGCACTCTCTAGTTGTGATGTGCTCCTTAATAATAATAATCATCGCACTATACAGGGAAAGTTCTATGAGCTCTATGAATTAGATGCTGAAATTGGTCACAAGGAACTAGATTGGAAAATAACGCAAAGTGGTGTGGGAAAGTGTAGACAGGTGAGCTCAACATTATCTTGATCATATGCATATGTAAGCACGTTATTTATTTAAAATTGCTCTTATCCATAAAGCTTATCGCTCCATAAATCATTGTTATCTTCTCTAGGTTGGTATATCCGAGAGTGGAATTGACGATGCTGTTCAAAAGTTGATAGCTCGAGGGTAAGAGAATTCTCCAAGTGGTTCGGTTACTTTCTAATATACATTATATGAGGAAATAACTTGGCTTTGTTATGCCTACTCCTTATGCTTCAGGACTTCCTTCTTTATCTAGAAGTAAACTGAAAATTACACTTTCATTTGGATTCAACATGTAATATTGGGATTAAACAATGTGTGAGTTTAAAGCTAGGAAAAGTTGATGGGATTTTATATGCAAATTTGAATACTTGCAATATTAAATGGGATAAAACCAAATGAATCAAATTATTCCCAATATTTTCTATAATTGAGATAACTGTGCTAACAATTTAAATCATGCAACTGATATTATATTTTGGATCAATTAGTGTATCCACTATCCACCCCGAACATGGTCCATTTTCACCATGAGTGGCTGCATCTGCTTCATAGTGATGCATTAGTCACTTCGGTGCAGTTTGTCCCATTTTTATTTTGATATATGTTTTTCTTGATTCATTGTAAATTATAAAACCAAATCAATTATTTCCTTAGTGGAACAAAATGGGAAACTAGGCAAAACCAGAGCATTCAGTATCGTTTAAGTAAGGCTGTAGAGACTTGGGGTCAATCTGTACCTCTTTGAGAACTTGACGACAAGCTTTGTACCAGAATCAATTTTTTTTTTTTTTTTTGCCACCTGATAAAAGATGTATAGTATATACCGATGACTTGGGGCCAGTATGTCCTCAGGAACAAGATTATGACTTTGTATGCCTCTCTAAAAATCTTAAGGAGCAATAGGATGAGGATCCATGACAAAGATAGGGTTATGGATAATGGGATCCCTGTACAACCTAAGAGTTAGGGAGGAAAGACAGATGTGACTTGTAACTTTGCAAATTACTTTTCTAATTTTTGAAGGTAACATTTTAACTGCATCGTGACAATTAATAAACTGTCATTGTTATGTTTCCTTGACATTCTTTTCGGAAGGTACAAGGTTGGTCGAATTGAACAGTTGGAGACATCAGAGCAAGCGAAGTCCAGGGGCTCTACGGCTGTAAGCACAGTACAAACTTTGTTTTTTACTTTTTTCTGTCCACCTGTCAGAGATTAACGATTGTATTTGGCAGTTGTTCTCAACCCAACCTGCAACTCTTCATATATGCATTTCCATTCTACAAATAAATGAGGGGCTTCTGAAATTTTATTGATTAGTTTTGACTGTAAAATGTCAGAAGGGAAACCCTTTCCCAACTTTATCTGTAATGAACACACTTAATATGCAGTGATGATAAATGTTCTATCTAAAATGATCATCATCTGCCTTTACTTTAAGGCTTTCTGTATCCATATGTTCCTTTATCCCCCTCTCCTCCTTTCCTCTTAGTCTTCCTTTTTCTTCCATCAATATCTCATGCTAAAAATTAGTTTGTGCTAAATAGGAATGAATCTACACCATTCATCTAAAAAAATCAATGGTTGAGATTAAAACTTTTTTCCAGATTTCCTGTTTTTTTGCTTTATAAATCATGCTTAATCGAATTAAGCACAATTTATAAAGCAATTAAGCACGAACGAAAATTATGCTTACTTTTTCTATCTTTGATGCTTTAATCTCAACCATTGATGCTATAAATTCCTATTTAACACAAACTTTAATTTTAGCACTTGATCATAGCTCTCTCTCTATATATATACCATAGCAATATGGTGATTGCCTGATGCAAACTAATGAGCAAGGTGGTTTCTCAGGTTATTCAAAGAAAGCTGATTAATGTACTCACTCCTGCAACCACTAGTGAGGGCAATATCGGGCCAGATGCTGTTCATCTTCTTGCTTTGAAGGAGGTCACTCTGATTTCTGATTCCTATTTTGTTCACACGCATCTGTAATCACTACTAAAATTGGATCTGATTGTAGGCGTAAAACCAAATTTGATCACTCCCTTATGCTGTTCTTTTGTTTGCATTCAGGGTGGCATGCTGGAAGATGGTTCAATTTTGTTTGGGTTTGCATTCGTTGATTGTGCTGCATTAAAATTTTGGGTTGGCTGTGTCAGTGATGATGCTTCATATGCAGCTTTGGGGGCTTTGTTAATGCAGGTATGCTCTTTTATCCTGTCCTCTATACCAGATATTGGTATATGAAATTTGTCATAACTTAGCTTTGGATTCCTTAGGTGTCTCCAAAGGAAATTGTTTATGAAAGCCAAGGTAAAAACTTTATTATACAGATTAATGCAGGACAGGTAATTTTGATTCTTATGCATTCTAGCTGACATTTTTGCTCATGGCTATTGTGTTATTCTCCAAAACAGGCCTGTCCAAAGATTCAGAAAGAGCTCTAAAAAAGTTAAATCTGACAGGTAAGATTCAATAAAAATCATCTTATTGTACAATTTGATGTGTTCAGTTTCTTTTCTTTTTTGGGATTCTCTACCGTCTTAGTTTAGCTAATCCATTTTCCTTCCACAAACTCTCACAAAATTGTAACCATCCATTTCATGTACAAATTTGGGTTAATTTTGTCTAGCTTGTTTTTAGATATTCTACCTATTTTTGTCTTTAAATAGGGGAAATCCTTTTTTTTCTTTTGGGTTGTAAATATTCTTGAACGCATTGTCTGAATTATTCATTAATATATGATTTTCATCCCTTGTTAAACATTGTTTGAAGCATATGGGGGTTTAGTCACCTGACTAGTTCTGTCAGCATTGTGTGGATGATCTTCTATAACTTTTCATGCAACAATTGTATAACAAACATGCTAGTGGGAAATCATAACCTCCAACATTTGCAGGATCAACTTCATTCCAACTGAACGCAATTGATTCTTTTGGTGATGCCTTGGAAATCAGAAGTATTATTGACACAAATAGATACTTCATTGGGTCTGCTGTTCCATGGAACCAAATTCTTGATGGAGTTGTGCATTGTGATCTTGCATTAAGTGCTCTAGGGGGGCTTACCAGTCATCTATCACGATTGAAGGTAAAGACGCGTATTTTAGTTTCAAGTGTATGTTTCAGGTATGAGTTTAATGTTTTTCTTTGCTTATTAACAGTCATACCTTGTGATTTTCTCAGTTAAATGATGTCATCCGCAATGGAGATATTTTTTCTTATGAAGTTTACAAGGGTTTCCTCAGAATGGATGGCCAGACTCTGGTAAATTTGGAGATCTTCAACAATAATTCTGATGGTAGCCAATCAGGTTAGTTACTCTCTGCCTTCCCCCTTCATTCTGTCTCACTAACACACACACATGAAATGAAATAATATCATTACAGGCACTCTGTACAAGTATCTTGATAATTGCATGACGTCATCTGGGAGGCGACTTTTAAAGAACTGGATATGCCACCCCCTTCAAGATGTAGATAACATAAACAAAAGGCTTGATGTGGTTGAGAACCTGATGGCAAATTCAGAAATCATGTCACACATTGCGCAACTGCTTCGCAAGCTTCCAGATGTGGAAAGGTTACTTGGACGCATAAAGTCTAGCTCTCAATCTTCTTCTACACTGTCATTACCTTTAATTGGGAACAAGTTACTGAAACAGCGAGTAAGGAATCTTTCTAAAATATGATGGGATTTTTTGGGTCTACAACTTTGCCTGTGGATGATTAATCTAGGAAGTCTTTTTTTTGTTGTCTTCACGTCTCCAACTCTTTTCCTTCCCTAAAAATATTGCCATAATGAAGTTCTTACATTCTTAACCTTGTATCTCCTTAATGGGTACCATTCTACTTTAATTGGTCCAATGACTTGCTGGTGGCTGATTGGATTTTCTCTACTGATGGATGAGCAGTTGAAGAAGATGAGTTTTACTTGTTAAAATGGGTTTAGATGGCCTTATACTGGACAGCAGAGGGTTGATTTAGTTAACAGTGGGCCTCCTTTTGCTGCTGTCTAAGTGTATACCGTAGCTTCTTTGAGTGTCCTTTCTGTACAACTTAGCATGTCCAGTTATTCAATTTCATTGTTTGCAATGTATTAATATTTTTCATAAATTGGGCATAGAGCATCATGCCTTGAATAATCAAGATGAACCTGTGCTTTTACAGGTAAAAGCTTTTGGGTCTCTTGTAAAAGGACTGCGAATTGCAATGGAAATGCTAATGTTTTTGCAAAATGATGAAGTCATGACTGCTTCATTATCAAAACTTGTATACATTCCTGTGCTAAGTAGCGGTGAGGAACTTGATAAACACCTTTCTCAATTTGAAGCAGCAATAGACAGCGAGTTCCCTAATTACCAGGTCAATTTTGTTGATTTTTGATAATTATGCATTTTGTAACATTTACTCTGTATTTCTGATATATATTTTTCTTTGTGGCTTAGAAATGCTGAAAATCTCCACTTGGAAAATCAATGGCTTCATAGTGAACATTAAAAACTGTAAATGAAATGATTTCGTAGTGCATCTATAACACACAATAATATGAAGTGCCTCTAATTGCGGTAAAGGTTCTCTTTAATCTTTCATTTTGGACTTTTTCTTATATTCTTTTATCGGCCTTACTGTTCTCTTGGTAATGCCATCTTTTAAGAATTGATAGTCATTGAGATCCTTTTTTTCTCTTGACTCTCCTACATGATCCTGCGCCGTCTGTAAAATACTTAAATATTTCTACTTTTGTTTGCCCGTGTATGCTTACTATGCTTGGACTGAAAGATATCCTTGGTAGAAGTTGTCATTAGCAATGGTGCATAGCTGTAGTTTATTCCTTAGTATTTCTCCCCCTTAAGTTACTTTCATTTTGATTTCATTCGCTTTTGAGTGATGCTTAACTTGTAAGGGCTTAAATATGCGATGAAATTGTTGTTTCTTTCTTAATGCTAGTCTCTCTCTCTCTCTCTCTTATTGACTTGCTGAACTGATGCTGATTAGATACTTTGAGATCTTTTCATATGGAAAACAATCTGATCTCCATATTGGTTCAATATCCGCTTTTGTATTGACAGGACCATAATGTCACAGAATCAGAGGCTAAAACATTAACCATTTTGATGGAGTTGTTTGTTGAGAAGGCAGCTCAGTGGTCTCAAATAATACACGCCATAAACTGCATTGATGTATTAAGGTCCTTTGCTATTTCTGCAATTTCTTCTTATGGAGCGATTTGTAGGCCTACAGTTTTGCCTGCTAACTCACTCATGGAGACAGCAAGCCCCATACTTCATATGAAAGGACTATGGCATCCTTATGCCCTTGGTGAGAATGGAGGGTCACCTGTGCCCAATGATATTCTTCTTGGAGAAGATGGTAGTTGTTGTAATCCAGGCACACTGTTATTGACTGGGCCAAATATGGGCGGGAAGTCAACACTTTTACGTGCAAGTTGTCTGGCGGTTATACTGGCTCAGGTTTGTTTGTTACTCAGAAATCTGTTGGAGAACATACTTTTATCTTGACAATAACAAGAATTATGTTCCACAGCTTGGCTGCTATGTGCCTTGTGAAACATGTACTCTATCAGTTGTAGACGTCATATTTACTCGGCTTGGTGCAACAGATAGAATCATGACTGGCGAGAGTAAGTTTTATTATTATTTTTTAAGTGTAAATTTTCAGTGGATGCAATCCTGAAACATAAAACTTGTGGTGAAGATGATAAAATAAATGCAAACTTGAGCTGAAGTGATGGGAGTGATATTATTATGATGTAGTTGTGATAACACGAGTACGGAATAATACTCTTGAGCATGAACACATCAGTATAGTGGAAGGGAAATGGACATTACGGAATGATGGCAGATGGTGTTCTGGCTGTGATTTTTGGTCATTTTGTCTCTAGCAGAGTCCAGAATTAATCTATTAATCTTGAACGTATAATGATGTTAGTGTGCAATTTTATATCACTTGGATAAAGCTTTCTTAGAAAGTGTGTCGATCATTCATTATTATTTCTCTAGAATTCCCAAGTAATGTATACTAGGTTTCTTTGAATTTATACGATATGAGATCAGTTGTTGTCGCCGTCAATGTCCTTGCAGCAATCTACTCATTGTCCTCACAGCAATCTACTTGTCTGGTTATCTCATAATTTGGAAATGATATCCTGTACAGTTCCTGCATAAAGGTTTATCCATATATGTCAATGTTTTTACATTCTTTATTCCATCTAATAAACATTGGCATCTAGGTGTTCACAGTCTATAGTGCTGGGATTCAGATGTTTATGCTGATGCATGATTTAGAAGTCCAAACTTCTAATACAATTGCACATGAGAATTATAACATTCAGAGTCATCAGTTCGAGCTCACTAATAGAGAGATCAAACTTCTTTTTACAGGTACCTTTCTGATTGAGTGCACAGAGACAGCATCAGTCTTGCAAAATGCTACTCGGAATTCACTTGTTATTCTTGATGAATTGGGTCGAGGAACGAGTACTTTCGATGGATATGCTATAGCTTATGCTGTGAGATGCCTTTTCTCCATTTTTTTTTTATATTTTTGCCTGACGTTGGCATGATCATCATCATATTGGCAGAATTTCAAATTATGCTTTCGTTGAACATCTTTGGGTCAAAATATACATAAATTTGCTCTTGTCTCTGACTCTTTTGCCCAGGTGTTTCGCCATCTCGTTGAGTCCATCAACTGCCGATTGTTGTTTGCTACGCATTATCACCCACTCACCAAGGAGTTTGCTTCCGATCCTCGTGTAAAACTACAACATATGTCTTGCTGTTTCGATTGGACTTCTAACACATCATCACAGTTCAACCAAAAGCTGATTTTTCTCTACCGACTGGCCTCTGGAGCCTGCCCTCAGAGTTATGGAATGCAAGTAGCACTGATGGCTGGGATTCCAAACTCGGTGGTTCAAGCAGCCTCGAAAGCTGGACAAGTCATGAAAGAAATTGTTGGAGAGAGCTTCAAATCAAGCGAGCAGAGGGAGAATTTCTCGATATTGCATGAAGAGTGGCTGAGAGCCATTATTGCCATCTCCGACACAAAGAAAACTGATTTGGATGATGACTCTTTCGACTCCTTATTTTGCCTGTGGCACGAACTCAAAAGATATTTCAAGGAGGCCAAATGACCAGAAGCAAACTCAACGGTCCGCCTTCTATTTTGGTATGTTATTCTGTCGACTAACTTCAATCTCAATGAAATATATGTAAAGTGCTTGTTTTTATTGCCTCTTAGTGAAATATGCCAGAATGCTTCAATCATAGTGATTGCCATTGGGATTGCTTGGTTGAATTTATGAATACATAGATGTTTCTTTTGTAAATAAGTCTAGAGCCAGGGAGAGTTGTGGATGGGCATTGCGACGGACTTGATCTGAAGAAAGTTGTGAAGAGACTCCATCCCCATATCCCTACCAAACCCACTCATCTTGTATCCTCCATACGGCATATCTCTGTCGAATGCCAAATAACAGTTGATCCACACGACACCTGCTCGGATCGACCTCGAAACTGTGTTGGCGATGTTCAAGTCGTTGGTCATGATGCCGGCAGCTAGTCCATACTTGCTGGCGTTGCCTCTCTTTATCGCTTCCTCCACCGTCCTGCAAAACCACTCACCTCATTCTTGGAGATCTTATATATGAATGTTGTTACTTGCTTGCAATGAATTGGCCTTACTTACTTGAACTTCATCATTGACAACACGGGCCCGAATATTTCTTCCCTTGCGATACTCATATCATCCTGGAAATGAACCAAACTAGTATTCAAATTGTCAAAAGAGTAGTTGTTAGGAGAAGTAGGTTAGCAGCACTTACAGCTACATCAGTGAAAATGGTTGGCTGAATGTAGTAGCCTTTGCTGGCAGCAGGCTTACCACCTGTTAACAAAGTGGCGCCTTCCTTCTTTCCCAGCTCGATGAATGAAAGCACTTTCTCGTATTGATTCTTGTCCACCTGTTTAGTATTCAAGATTCATGAATCATGATACTGATACTGATACATACAATCAACAGAAAATGAACAAAGATTCATACTTGGGGTCCCTGATGAACATTTGGATCAAAGGGATCCCCAACAACCCAAGATTTGGTCTTCTCTACCAACTTAGCAACAAACTCATCATATATCCCTTCTTGAACGAAAACACGAGAGCCAGCAACACAGACTTCCCCCTGCAAACAAATCAAACTAGCTAAGGCATGATATATATATATATATATATATATATATATATTTATGAATTAGTGATAGACCTTGTTGAAGAAAATCCCCATGAGAGCAAGATCGGCAACTTTGTCAACATCCACATCGTCGAAAACAATGAAGGGCGATTTCCCTCCAAGCTCTAAGGTGACTGGTTTGAGGTTGCTGGCCGCCGCTGCCTGCATCACCAGACGGCCTACTTCCGTCGACCCCGTGAAACTAATCTGCAAGGAAACAAAATTGAACACCAGCAACACTACAAAATGAAGTCATTGCATATGATTAAGGACCTTATCAACATCCATGTGAGAGGTCAATGCAGCTCCGGCTGAGTGGCCGTACCCGGTCACCACGTTCAGCACTCCATCCGGGATGCCGGCCTAATCATAATCGATCCATGAATTCTGATTGATGAGATAAATGGTGATGGGATTGTGTTCCTACCAGCTTTGCGAGATGAGCGTAGAAGAGAGCGGAGAGAGGGGTCTGCTCCGCCGGCTTCACGACCATGGTGCAGCCGACAGCCAAGGCCGGGGCGACTTTCATGGCGAACATCTGAGACGGGAAGTTCCAGGGGATGATGTGGCCTACCACGCCTATGGGCTCCAGCAGCGTGTAGCCGTACATCTCGCCGGCGGACATCTTCAACGTGGAACCGTGAATCTTGTCGGCGGCGCCGGCGTAGTAGCGTATGGTTTCTGCGGCCAGAGGAATGTCCATTGCTTTCCCCATGCTGTATAGCTTCCCACCATCAATCGTGTCCAGTGCTGCTAATTCTTCTGCGTTTTCATCCATCAACCCCGCAAATTTCACCATTATTCTTCTCCTTTCCTAAACGCATGATTCACTATTTAACATACTTTCATTCCTCACTTCCTCAAATACTATTAACACAATGCTACTAGTGTACACAATTGTGCAATTCAATTACACCATTGAATAATAAAACTTACAGAGGGAGGTAAACGAGGCCAAGGGCCATGATCAAAAGCTTGACGAGCAGCCTTGACGGCCAAATCAATATCCTCCTTATCTCCTTCCGCTACTCTTGCTATCTCTTCTCCATTTCGTGGATCTATTGTACCGAATGTTTTCCCTGTTTCCCAACATTTTCTTTTTTCTTGTTAATAAACTATTACTATTACTATCCCCTTCTCGGATTAATTGTGGATTTTAATTTTTAACACAACTATTAATTAATTTTGTAATTATAACAATTTTTTTTAATCTTTAGAATAATAACACAAATTTCAGATTTTTGGGAATTATAGTATTTTTTTTTCTTGTTCTCATTGAACTACCAATTAAAAATATTCATATAAAAAATAAAATTATATAATTGCTTGTTTGTTATTTTTAAAAATTAGAATAATTTTTAATGGGTGGTTTTTGTAATTTTACATTTTTGAAAATTTGATATTTTTCTATTTTTTTACTTATGAAAAATAACACATTACACATTAAAAGTTTATAAATCCTTAAATTAATTAAATAAGAGTATTTAAAACAGTATTCATTAAATAAGATTGTAAGAGATTTTTATCTAAATTTATTATTTAATGAATAACGTTTGGAAATTTTAATACAAACTAATGAGTTGTAGATGCGTAACCATTAGATATATATAACTTTTAATTGTTGGAATAATAATTGAAAGATGTGCCAAAAATTAAACATATATTTTAACCTCGTTGACATCATAATGTCGATGAGAAATTCGATCTCCAAAATGAACTTCTAATTTTATTGGAAAATAACTAAGTTCTTCATGTTATTCTTATTCAAGGAATTTCTTTTTTAAGAAAGTCTAATGTAATAAATAATATCGTGCTCTTTTTAAAAATAAAACTAAATAATACAAAAAAAATTAAAAAAAACAAGGAAAAACTTTTAAATTAAATTTATTAAAAACTACAATAATTGTCACACAAACAACTAAAAAATGTAATCTGTTACTTTAATAATTTTTAATTGATAATTCACTAGCACAAGAAACTTTTGCGTTATGGTTTCAAAAGTTTTGAATTTTGTGTTATAATTACAAAAACAATAAATATTGTGTTAAAATTTTCAATTACCCCCCAAAAAAAAAAATTCACATAGACTTCAAGCAAAAATAATTGATGGGCTTGTTTAGGGGTGAGAAAAAAATACTCACGTATCCTAAAAATACCAAAAATACTCACGTATCCTAAAAATACCAAAATTTTAATGTACTGCTATTAATAATACGATATGATACCATACAAAAAGTTTACGGTATAATAATGATATAAGATTCTAAAATTTAGAGTATAATATCTACCTATATATTTATCTCAATACATTTATGAATATCTCTCACTCAACATATTTTCGTTATGAAATATTTTAAGAATAACATTTATATTAATTTTTTAGTATTTAATGACAAACTAGTATATTATTTTTAATATTAATTTTGTTCTGATATTGTTATTATGATGTGAATTATCATAGTTGTTTTTATTATATAGCAAAGTAGTTATTAAATATAAATAATATTAGTATTAACTAATAATATTATTGATATGAATATGTTTTTTCAATAAATAATGTTTGGCACAATACAATATACCGTTGTTTCGGTATATTGCGTGATTTCGGTACACTATAGTATACGGTAAAATTACGACCAGTACGGTACACTGTTATTATACTATGGTAACGATATTCAATTTGTATCATACTGAGATTTTAGTATACCATTAATTACGGTACGATAACGATATGAGTTTTCTTATACTATATAATTCAATACGAACATATGATATGACAAAAATTTCTCCTTATATGGTACCGGCCCACTCCTTGTCTTGTTTGTTAGGATCTTTTAAAAACAACATTTATAGACGTTGACAAATAAATAAAAGATGTGATGGAAAACCATAGATAGGGCCAAGAAATTAGGCCACTTTGATTAAATTTGCTAAATTGTAGCAAACTAGCATGCACTTTTTCATCATGAAATTAAACACCCCAATTTATTCTTTTATATATATATATATATATATAAATATGTTCATATACTAACCCATTTTCATACGCTAACATGTTAACTAGGAAATGCATTTGTCATGGCTTAAAAATGCATAAGCAAATGCAAAGAAATGCATCATTTTCACTGCATAATTGATGCACTGACCATTTTATTTGCGGAATTGGTGCATCTTTGATCAAAACCTAAATACAATAACATTTTATACGTGGATTTGGTGCATTTTTTAAAAATATATCAATCCTATACAAGTAATGCTCCTGAGCAGCTGCCTTTTTTTCCACTATATAATGCATTTTCAGTTCTGGACAGGTGCATTTTATAGTTATTATGTTATTATTTAAAAATGTGTTATCATATAATTACTACCCTATATATATATCCTATTTTATATTTTAATATTTGATTGATGGTTTATGTGGCATGAAACAATCCACAACCCTTGGTGTTTAAATTTTAATTTAAAACTCTTTACATGCATGGACACCTTCTTATATTTTAAAGTTTTCAAGTGTTTCATAAAATTCGATGAATGTTATAGTCGTTTTTTTAGTAAAAGGTAAATAGAAAAAATTGTCGATCTCCAAATATCTTTTTACACTGTTAGGATATTCTTAAGCAATGGATCTTTTATATCTATTTTCATACTCCACTCTCTATTTTATTTTAGAATTATTATTTTTAATATCTTCTTATAACTTTAATATTATTAATTTAAATTAATTTTATAAGCTCAATTAAAATATATAATCATTTTAATTTTTGTTCATAAAAATTGATATTGGCATATTCTACTATACTTGATTTTCATTTTAGTAATAACAATTCTTAGAACTAATAAACACGATACTTAAATATATTAAGTGATTGATCATATTATTAGAGAGTGAAGAATTTCATTTGTCCGAACCAAGTGGCAAAATAATTTGTCATAATTAATTAGTTATGAATTCGAGTTGAGTTGGTGTTGTGTGAAAGAATGCATCACAGTTTGAAAAAGAATTCTATCATTAATTTTGAAGAAATAGAGATGAGAACCTGAGATGGCGTCGACGAATTTGCCGTTGATGAAGAGCTGAGTGAACTTGATTTGGGGGATGTTGGCTCCTGAGAAATTCCCATTCTGCCCCTTCATGCTTAATTCTTCTTCAATCTCCCAACGTGTGCTGTGTTTGCTGCTCTTCCTTTCTCGAACTCCATCTGCTTTGCTTTAAATAAGAGAGGGAGAGGGAGAGGGGCCATGCCATGCCAGGCCAAAACATCACAATAGTAAAATCTAGGATTTTATTTTTTATTAAAAAAAAATGTTAGAATAGGCGAAATAGAAAATGAATAAATTGTGCAGTTGAAATAAAAAAATAAAATATAAAACTGAGAAGTGAGATAGCTAGAATAGCAATAGGATTGTAGCATAGCATAGCACAGAAGCCTATTCAGAGATGACTCTCTCACTCTCTTTGTGTGACAGCAGCCTTTCTTCCCGATTTTCTCCACATCATTTTCACCCACTAACCAATTTTCTTTTTAATTATTTTTTCGTTTGCATTAATCTTATATATATATATACACTATTCCCTCCGTCTTATAGAAGTAGTCTCATTTGCTTTTGACATAATTATTAATATTAGTGAGCGTAGTAAAATTAATATTTTATTGATGAGTGTAAAAAAATTTACCATTTTAGTAAATGAGACAATTTTACGGGACAAATAAAACGGAAAATAAGACTACATTTATGGGTCGAAAGGAGTATTATATATGAGGTGACCTCTTGTGAACGAGACAAATTATAAATTCATCGATTATCTATAAATAAATATAATTGAATCAATCAAATAGCGAGAAATTTGGTTTGATTATTTTTAGGATTTGTATAAAATAAAAAATCAATCAATTGTTGGAATATTAGTCGCAGCCACAGTCGCCCGTCTCCCGCTCCCTCGCCGGCGTCTCCCGCTCCCTTGCAGGCAGTTTAAACTAGGTGCAAAAAATTTGGTTTAAATCAAAACCGTTGGTTCAGTTTGGTCTTATTCGGTTCGGTTTAAACCGTCAAACTGAACCGAAATCACCCATTCGGTGCGGTGCGGTTTTGGTACGATTTATAAATTTTTAGCGGTTCGGTTTGATTTTTTGGGATTTGCAGTTTGGCGGTTTGAGTGGTTTGGTTCGGTTTTCAGACCGAACCGACCGTTGCTCACTCCTACACGGTTGACTAAGTTTTAGCCTTGAGAATAAAAATATTTTGAGTTTTCACTTGCGCAGAATATTGTTGCTTTCTGGGGTTTTCTATTGTTTTTCTCTCTGAGTACTTCGTCTATTTATAGACGAGGTAGGAGCGTATTCAAATTTGTAGCCGTTTAGAGACAATATGAACATTTTTCAATCTGAGGCGTCTCTTTTTCTCAAGGGAGCAGAGAGCTTTTCTTGAAGTTCTGCACCTGCTTCGTCCTTTTCTGACACAAGATGCCAACTTGATGCTTTTGTGTCAGAATGACTTTGCCAGTCCGAGGAATCTGAACTGGCTTACATAACTTCAGACTTTAAGGAATCTACATTATTTAAAGACTGATTTTTAAGGATTCCTCTGACTTATTCTATTTGTCTCTAAGTGTGAGTAGAAACTGAGCATATAAACTGGAGAAGAGCACAACTGATGTTTTCGATCAGCTTCTCTGATTTGTCAATTCCAAACTAAAAGCCAGTTCCTTCTTATTCTTCACACGGTCCAAACTGGTGGTTTAGATTTTGACCCAGTCTGTCTCAATCAGCTTCATCAATTCAATTACAACTCAATAGACACCCTAACAGGACATTACAAGTTTGTACGAACTAAGCTAATCTAAAGACACTTTAAATTGATGGTTTCTATACATTCTTTTGAGACATCAAAATAACAAAGCATGTAGGAATACTTCCTAACAATAGATCAATTGTTAGGAATTATATTTAGTTTTGATGATATGTGAAAAACATCATTTAGTTAGATTTTCAAGAAATTACAGATTCGTAGGATAAGTCACTTAAATTGGAGTTCCTTAAAGAGAACGCCATATTCAACCAGCAGCTGGAGGACTCTAGTTTGTGGAGAACAATAAAGCTTCGAGAATTGTAATGCCTATGACCAAAGAACAACTGATCAAGCCTAGCACGTGCGGTGTGGTAAAGCATAGTCATCGGAAATCTCTCGTTAGAGATGAACAATAATTGTAACCTGTATTCAAGTACCATGAACAGTTTGAATTAATAAATTTTGTTCCGTGTGAAGAAATTTGATTTTCTTTACACTTCTCTTAAACGATTTAAAATTCTGTTGAAGTATAACTGAATTGAAAATAATATTAACTTAGACCTAAGTTTTCATAACTATTACTAAACTCATTAAGAGTAGCTGAGAATTGATCGAGGACCCATCCAATTTATTTATTTCGGTTTTTACATGCGTTATAATTTTGATCGAAGACCAACATCAATCTAAAGTATTAACATGAGAATCGACGACTAAATATTTTTCATAAAATAAGATTCATGCGATATTTTTATAGGAATTTGGTCATTCTACATACTATGCCGCACCTCTTACTCAAATTTCTTTTCATTTTTTATTTCATATTTTATTTAATTTTATACATATATATAATAAGCTATAATATTTTCTCAAGAACTTTTACAAAAAAAAAGAAAAAATGAATAACCTTAATTAAAAGAAAAACTAAATGATATCATAATTGCGAAATAGTAATCGCCATAAATAGAAAAGCACTAACTTGACAAGGCAAAATGTAAAATTAATTATGAACCCTAATCACAAAATAATCAACTCTAAGTAAAAAAAACATTAACTAAAACAGAAAAATGTAAAACTAGAGATAATAACCTTAATTGTGAAAAAACCAACCCTAGCCAAATTAAGCACAACTCAATAGCATAATGAGCAAACATATTATAAATTATTACAAATTTTATAAATTCATTATGAATCACACGTATTCTGAAATAAATACTGAAATTATTAACTTTATTTTAAAATTACAATAAAAGTAAAAATATGGGGATAAAAAGTTGTGTCAGCAAAAATCTAAAAAAAAAACATGATTTTTTAAAAATATTTGCACCTTTATCTTAAAAATAGAACTCTCAACTTGTTGGTCCCGAGATCAAATTAAGTAAGATGGACAGCAAAAATTTTAAGAACAGACTAGCACTCACAAATTGGTGGTTCTTGACCAGTTTGTGTTTTTGTAAAATCGATTGTTAGTGAGTTTGGAATATATATTCAGTTCGAATATACTGCAACACTAGAATGCATCGAGTTTCAAAATCGTTGCAAGAAAAATAGAAAGCAGTAAAGAACAAAAGATTTATAGAAGTTCGGACAACACGTTCTACGTCTTCTCTTCAGACCGAGATCTGAAAATTCACTAAGCCTCAGGTACGGGATGGTCTCGCGATGTCAGGAAATTTGTTAGAAATTTTATTATTGTGTTTTGGTGGGTCAAAGTATGTAAAAGCCATCTTAGATAGTTTCAGCATAGTCAAAAAATGTAAAGTCCTGTATATGATCTTTTATTGAGTTGTAAGCTGGAGCTAATATGGAGACTAGACTGACTAATCAATTTAGGATTGCACAAAAGACTCAACAGACAGTGTTTTGAGCCGAACTTACAAGTTTGGATGGTTTTGAGTATAGCTGAAGAGTTAGGATTTCGCCAAGTACGGATCCAGCAAGTATGGTTTCATCATATACGCCATACTTACCATCATAAGGACTAAGCATACACTGATGGGTGACGTCACCGGCATAGAGTTGCAAGTATGACGCCACCAACATGGAGTCTCAAGTCCAGGTCCTAGCGCGGAGAGACAGTGAAGATCATTTGAGGAATGTACTGAAGAGTACAAACTTTAAATATTGGAGATTCTTTATAGTCTGCAAGCACGAAACACCAAGTTTCGTTACCCAGGACAACCAGTTCGAGATTCCTCAAATTGATGAATACTGCCATTCTGACACAAAGATGAAGCGTCGCAGTCAAAGTCAGAAAAAGACGGAGCAGGTGCAGAACAACTGGAAAAACACCACCTACCCGCCTAGAGCAGCAGCCAACTGAGACATCTGATTGGATATCTTCCAATTTATCTCTAACGAGCATTTATTTCAAATCTTCTACTCCACGACTATAAATACTGGAGGATCTTCAATGAGAGAGGGTTATGACTTCTGATTACGAACTTACAACACTAAGATTACCGAACGTTTTCAAAGAGAAATCAAGTACGCTAAAACTGAGAAAATAGTTCGAGAATCTTAAGCTTTCCCGTGTGTCACATTAGTAATCACGAGACTCAGAACCTTAGTGTTCTTGAGTTATTATGTCTTGTAAAACAGTCAAGTACGTCTTGTACTCTGACTCATACGGGCAACCTGCCACCAAGGAGACAGTTCAAGGGATTACTATAAACACCCTATTCCAACTACGAGGAGGCTGAGTGGTGCGCCCAAACTTTGAGAAGCTGCGAAATGAAGAACCAAGTAAGGACCAGGCGCGTGCGCTTGTGGACTGAAGAGCGAGGCATTCTTCAGCAAGCAATAGATCGTGGGAGCACCTTTAAAATTTCTAAGCTTAGTAGATTTTCAGGCTTAGGTCTGAAGAGTGGACGTAGGACATTTTGGTCCGAACTACTATATATCGTTTCTCATTTACTGCTTTCTCTCATACTATCAGCTTACTTCTTTTTAGGAACTTTGTTAGAAACTTCCTTCCTTTATCTTATGTTTTGGTGGGTTAAAGGCTATGAAAGCCATCTTAGCCAGTTTTCAGTCCTTAGAGTTCTAAAATGCAATCCTTGAATAAGATCAATCGAGTTGTAATATAACTTAGGTTCTAAAGACCGAGCATAGAAAATGCCCGAGAATTGAAGAAATGTTCGTGCGAGAAACTTGGTTTCACCAAGTATGGCCAAGGCTATACTGAGTTTGGGTACTCAGTATAGTGCCTACCATACTGACTTATGAGAAGTCAGTATGAGGGCTTGCCATACTGACTTGGGAAGTCAATATGAGAGCCGGCTATACTGACTATGGAAAGTCAGTATGAAAGTCTTTGATTTTTAAGAACGAGGAACATAAAAACCGAGCTTAGTCAGACTTCGACAAATGCTTGCTAAGTAAAAGTTAGTACGAGGATGCTCATACTTGGATTCCTCGGACTGATACTTAGTCTGACACAAAGTTAATGTGATGTACACTGCCACAACAGAGCAGACCTAATCTATGGGCTATGATCTCTAACAACTAGTTCAATGTGTCTAACGAGCAGAATTCCAAACACCCAAGTGTTCTATAAATAGGAATAAACCTCGACAGAAAGAAGTTACGAGTTACGAACCATGAATCTCATGAAAACATAAGCCAAAGCTCTGCCAAACTTACATTAGAAAAGTTCTCTAACTACTCCGTGTTTGCTAACACGAGACTTGAGTTCCTGACTCAAGTTGTCTATCCGTGCTAAGTGGTTCAAAGCACGAGGATAAGCTTAAAGCTTATGCTATCATCTTAGTGAATACAACTTTCCAAAGTTGTATTCATAGCAATCACTTCCTACTCTGGGATCTGATTATCACGGGTGTATGCCAACCAACTAAGGTTTGGGAAGAACAACAAACATCCAACCACCAAGGAGAAGGCTGCGGGGTGCGTCCTCACTTCAACTTGAAGACTGAGTCTTACAAGGAGTTCCTAGGCGAGTGACCACAGCAGACCGAAAGACGGAGTGCCGACGGGCTGTGCATAGATCGTAAGAAGGCTTGTATTTATACTTAGTGAATTTCCAGACCAAGTGTCTGAAGAGTGGACGTAGGACTTTGATTCCAAATCACTATAAAATATCCTGTGTTTCTTTACTGCTTTCATTTAAATTTTCGCATAATTAGTTTCTTTAAACTTGATTTTTAAACCTTCAATACTTGTCCAAGTATTGAAGCGTATATCTTGCGAAACTTACTTAAGAATTATTCGAACTAAGCTTAATCTTTTAGAGACCCTAAACTGAGTTCCAGTCAGTTTAGGAGAACAAGTGCAACTCAAACTTACTTTCCGCTGCATATTACGTACTCTGATCTTGGGACCAACAAGGGGTGTTACGCGCCAAGGTTCTTACAGACCAAGGTTGTGTTGAGTCTCTTAGGACCAGATCTATTATTCCTTGCACTTGTCTTTTTTGTGTTCAAGCTTAGGTATTTAGAGATGACACACATTACAAAGCTTCCAAAGTACACACCAGAAAATTTCGACATATGAAAGAAGCGCTCGCTGATCATGTTGAAGAATGTCCATCCAGAGATGGCTAAGGTTCTATCCACCAGATCTATAAAGATCACCAAAGTAAATACTCAGCTTGGAGGAGCAGGAGGCCCGAAGATAGTGGACAAACCCTATGCTAAATGGACAAATGAGGATATAATCCAATTTTAGCTGGATTCAATGGCCTTGGAGCTTATCTTGCAATCCCTACCAGAGCCACTGGTTGTCGAAGCTCTTGCCTACGACAATGCCAAGAAGATGTGGGATTTCTTTGGCACTCTCTGCCAAGAGACCGATCAAATGAAGCGAAACAAGCTTCAAAATTGTGTAGATAAGTATGAGTCATTCCAAATGCTTTGGGGTGAAAATATTAAATCTATGGAAGCAAGGTTTAATGCCATTATTTGTGAACTAAAGAACTTGGGGAGAGAGTATAACATTGCAGATATTAATGTGAAGATCCTCTCAAAGATGCCCAAGGAGGACTGGTTCGTCAAGGTCACAAGCTTGAATGAGAAGGATCTCTCTAAGATGACCACCAAGGACGTGTTCGCCCAGCTTCAAGCCCACGAGTGGGATATTTAAATAGCGAACAAGAATGAAGTTGTGCGGAGTGTCAGCACGCAAATCGAAGAAGATGTTGCTTTTTTCATAAAGAGAGATTTTAAAAGAAGGCCTCAAAAGCCTTATCAAGCTGAAAGAGCAGCAGGTCAAAGCTCCGGAACCAAGTCAGCACCAACACCAACACCTTCCTACTAGAAGAAAGAGGAAGAGAGCTCAGTAGCTGAACTTGAGGAACAGATGAGGAAGCTGACCAAGCTTCTTGAAAAAGCCAAAGCCAAGAGTGAAGGTTCACAATCCAGTGAACAAAAAATTAGCGAGAGAACTCCCAAGGTGTGTTTCGAGTGCAACTCCCCCAATAACCTCAAGTACGAGTGCCTGATGGTATCCAAGGAGGAAATAGAGCGTCTAAAGAGGGTATTCAAGATGAAAGCTTCTAAAATTGTCGCAAAGGCTATGCTATCCAGGACTGATGTGCCAGACATCTCAGACAATGATGATGGCTACTATATTTCTGATGATGAGGCTGTACAAGAAGCATTTTTGGTACTGATGGCCAAGCTTGGAGAAGAAGAAGGAGCATCTGACTCCGAAGGAGAAGGAACCGAAGCTGAGTCTTAGAACTTGGTAAATATTTCAAATTCAGTTTCTATTCCTATAGCATGCATAGAGAAGGACTCTGAATCTTATTGCTTGGATTCAGAGGATGTAACCCTTGAAGTTTTGAACAAAGAGTTTTCAAAATTTATGAATTGAAAAATATTTTAGCTGGCGAGAATACCTTACTAAAACTTTAAGTTTCAAAACTGACTGAGGAGATACAATGATCGAAGTCAGTAAGTGATGAGCTAGCCAAGCTTGGAGAGGAGCCTTCAACCTTACTTGAAAATTTTAAAACTATTTCTGAAGAATGTGAATCTCTGAAACAAAAAATTGCTAGCGACCAAAAACTTATTTGCTCACTTTATTCAAGCACCAACAAAGTTTCAGAAGCCCTAAGCTTACAATGAGATCCATCTGATAAGTCAGGGCAAGGATTTTTTGAATCATGCATCATCCTCTAATACTGGAGATGTTTCGAATCATCATTTCAAAAAGGATTCTAGTTTAGAGGTTAAGCTGTTAGGCAAGGGAGTAGTCAGTACAGACAAGGACTCCTCAGTGGCCAATCCGGGCAAAAGTAAGAAGTTAACTTCCAAGCTGACTTCTGTACCTAAGCTGAAAAATAATTTGACTTCAAAGTCAAATAAACCTGAGATGAAGCCTACTATTCCTAGGAAGTGGGTCAAGCAAACTGTTCCTAATGTGAGGAACCCACCTCAACAACTAGAACTGACTATCATAAAAAGTCAGTATCTTGTCCGGATTCGAGAAATCCAAGGGTTTTTGCTTATAATTCTTATGAAAGAAAGTCTTATCCGTATAGGAGGAACACCTATACGAGGTGTGAGCCCAATCATTTTTCCCATTCCAAGGGCTAGGAAGACTTCACACCCCAGACTTGGTTTTTGAGAACCCAACCAAAACTTAGTTTTGAGAAACTCAGTTTCTGGGAAGTCAGTTCCTAGAAACTTGGTTTCAAGAAACTCAGTTTCTAGCAAGGTTTCACATACGCACCCCATTCCTTCTCACATGCATACAAATAGCATCGATTATTTCAGAAATAAAAGAAAGGGGGAGAAGGTTGCTGCACCCAAGTTTAAGGTGAAACAAGTATGGATTCCAAAAGGATGGATCCATAAGACTAACCCGACAGGACCCGCAGAAGCTCGGGTACCTTTAGTCTAATTTTTTTTTGCAGGTACAGGGTCACCAAAGTCAGCTTAAGAAGAAGAAGCGAGCTTGGATTTTGGACAGTGGGTGCTCTGCCCACATGATCGGAGAAAGAAAACTCCTCTCAAACTTGAAGATGGCGAGAGGACCCCAAGTCATTTTTGAAGACGACTCAAAGGGGAGAGTAATCGGCAAGGGATGCCTAGAGTACAATGGGATCACCATCAACAATGTGTCCTTAGTCACCAACCTCAATTATAATTTGCTGAGTGTTAGTCAGCTTATCCAATCTGGATATGAGGTGACGTTTGCCGAAGATGATTGCTTAATCAACAATAAAGACTCCAAGGAGACTGTGCTTAAAGGAGTGAATAAAGGAAGTCTCTATATTGTTGATTGGGAGAGTGGACAACCTGACACGTGCCTTGTCGAAACAAGCTCATCCCAAGAAGGAGTCAACTGGCTATGGAATAAGAGGCTTAGCCACCTGAATTTCCAATCCATCAGACACTTAGCCAAGCATAAGCTTAAGAAAGAAGAAGGTGTTTGCAAACCATGCAAGATGGGGAAGCAAACTAGAGCTTCATTCAAAAATGGCCCCATCATAGCAAGCACAGATAGGATCCTGGAACTACTTCACATGGATTTGTTTGGACCGGTCAATCCACCCACCATTGGAGGGAAGAGATTCACTCTTGTTGTGGTTGATGACTACTCGAGGTATACTTGGGTGAGGCTACTGAAGACCAAGGATGAAGTTAAGCTTTAGCTTCCAGAGCTCATCCTTCAAGTGCAAAACGACAAAGGAGTCACCGTGAAGAGAATCAGATTAGATAATAGGACTGAGTTTTGCAATGGTCCGTTGATGGATTTCTGTGCAGATGCTGGCATTGCTTACGAGAAGTCAGCTCCAAAACCCCCCAACATAATGGTCTTGCCGAGTGAAGGAACAGAACACTCAAGGAGGCAGTGAGGACCATGCTTGCTGAAGCTGACTTAAAGGAAAGCTATTAGGGAGAAGCCTTGATGATGGCATGCTTTACACAAAATAGAAGTGCTGTCAACAGTCGCCATCACAAAACCCCGTACGAGGTCTACAATGGTCGTAAGCCTTCTATAGCTCATATACGTGCTTTCGGTTCTCCATGTTACATTCACAATAATGGGAAGTTAAAGTTAAATACTTTTAGTCCCAAGGCAGATGAAGGTGTGTTCCTTGGCTATGAACATCCTTCATACAAGGGATATAGAGTACTTAACAAGACCACTAGACATGTGGAAGTTGTTGGAATTGTATACATAAAAGCATTATGATTGGTATATTAGGAAACGTTATGTTTGATATACTGGTAATCATTAATGACTTGCAATAAACAACTCCTGTCTAAATTAACAATCATAGGATGCGAACAAACACATCCAGTTATCTCGTCGATAGGGAGATCATACGGTGTGTAAGAGATCACAGAAGATCGTATAGATCGTTCGACCTAGCGAGATATAAACAGTTATCACAGCTGAGACAGTTTCTGGTTTGGCTGTCGGTTTAGGCTGCGGCACACAAGTCCATAAGCGGTTTATCTTGACTGCTTTGTGTGACCGGTACATCTCAATGTATTGATAGGATCAACAGTGAGATGAACCATTCTAATTGACATATGAATGAGTAAAGATCTCGGTAACTTGGTCGGATCTAAAGTCTATTGAAAGCTGAGGGCCACACATGGGTTGACTGTCACTTTGACTTGCTATGGTGGAGAGTCTTACATGTACTCGTATATCTGCATCTTGGGTGATGGCAGCTTGTGTGGGGTTTCCTCAGGCTGGATTTAGATAACCATATCCGTTTCAGGATGGTGACATTCCCTGGGAAGCTCACGAGGTTCGTTATGCTAAGTCCTGCAGGCTGAATCATTGATTCAAGCATAAGCGATAAGGGTTGAGTGGTACTACTCAGGAATAATAAGAGATTAATTAATTACAGCTAATTGTCATACGCTGAATTAATTAATGAATGTCTGAAACCTTAAATATGGGGATTGACCAAGTCAATGCAACCCGTTCCTAGTAACGTGGTAATAAAGGGGTAGGTCAGCATTAATTCTCTGGTGGCATGAATTAATGTTTATTAATTAATTATGTTCTGGGTTGAACATGGAATTAATTAATAGGAGGCCCACTTTATTATTTGCATTTGATCCCTGGTCTGGCCCAACACTGCTCAGAGCCCATTAGGGTTTATTAAACCCTAATAGCCCATTCTCAGATCTATATAAATAGATGAATCTCTCACTAGCCCACATAAGTTTTAAGTTTGATTTTCAAATCAGAAACCCTAGAGAGATTGTGAGAGAGTGGGCGGCTGTAGATCTGGTAGCGTATCCTCACCAGATTTCCGGATCGAGCAAGGGAACAGATCAGAAGATCAGATCTGTAGGAACACCATCGTTTTGATCGATTCCAGATCCAGATCTGCACCATCTTCATTGCCGTCATCGATCTAGATCTGTAGATCAGTCCTTGGAGTTTAAGGTATCCCTTTGAATCTACGAATTAAATTAAATAGGAGCATGCATAGGGCATTTACTGTTTGTCATGATATTTATTTTGATATCCATAAATTGAATCCGGAGTTTTAATAAATGGCAATTCATGTCGCCTATTGTAGACTCAGTTCCTACAATTGGTATCAGAGCCAGGTTCGTATTTTATGGCTCTGTCGGAAAATAAATTTGACAAACAGTTTATGCATGTTTTTTAATTTATCGTGGATGGATTTATTTTGTCGTGGATGTTTTTGTTCTCGTGGCCCCTCTCTGTTTTGTTTTTGGTTTTAAATCGCGAGAAAATCCGCGATTAGATTGATAGGAAAATATGTAATAGACTAGATCTGTTATTTTATTTTATTCAATCTGTAAACCGGAATACATGGAGAACAAGAACAGCGACAAGGTGGCTCAGCAAGATTCCGGCGACCGCTGCAGCCGCGCGCAGGCGGCGCGCGGTGGTGGCCGGCGGCGGCGGCCGTCGGCAGGTGAGACAGTGGCTGCGCGCAGCTGCGCGCGGCGGATCTCTGCCAGCAGCCGTGTTTTTCCCGTCCAAACACGCAGCCCGCTTCTGTCTCTTCCTCGCGCACGCAGTGGCGCCGGCTCCGGCCGGCGCGGGTCCCTGTGAACTGGCGAAGGCCTTGCACAGGTGCGCACGGTAGTGGGAGGCGGTGTTTGCGGTGCTGCTGACCTTGAAGAACCTCGAGCTAGGTGATCACAAGATCAAGGATGCCTGTAAGAAACTGAGTTCTAAAATGAAAATATCCAGTATAGTTTCTCAGGCTAGATCTATGAACGATAAGCCAAGTGCTCAAGAGGACCAGACTAGTGATGCAACTGACCTTGCTGAGGCCATAGATTCACTAACAATTACTGCAGATATCAATCAAGGGGGAACCTCAGGCATTCAAGATGAAACTCAGTTTGGTGGCCGAACTAAAACTGAGTTGCCTACCCAAGCTGACTTACCTGAAGATGGAGAAGTTCACCCTGAAGAGGTTAAACTTGAAGTGAATCAAGAAGATCAAGGAAGACAGATCGTGGTAGTTGTCACTGGAGAAGAAAATTTAAGTCCAGAAAATGAAGATCAAGTTCCTATTCCAGAAGATCTTGGCATGGTGGAATCAATCCTGACTCAAGTTCCAGTATCGGGCACAGACGATACTGAGAATCCTGGAGCCTTCGTACAACCTCTAGAAGTAACTTAGTGCTAGAGACCGAAGCGGTTGAGACACCATTGAGAAGAAGCTGTGTTTGACAATATAGCCAATCCAGTATGCACGAGGCAAGGAAGTTCTCTACTTACTTGCTTTATCTCTCATAATCTAGAGCCCACGAAGATCGGAGATGCTCTGAAGTCAACTGACTGGATCAATTCCATGCAAGAGAAGCTTGCTGAATTCAAGAGAAATAAAGTATGGTATTTTGTGGATCAACCAAGTCATCAATCAGTCATTGGCACCAAATAAGTATTCAAGAATAAGAGAGATGAGACCGGGATAATAGTAAGGAATAAAACAAGGCTCTTAGCAAAGGAATATGCTCAATGTGAAGGGATCAATTTCGATGAGACTTTTGCTCCAATAGCTAGACTTGAAGCTATCAGACTTTTCCTTGTTTATGCCGCGCACAACAAATTCATAGTTTTCCAGATGGATGTGAAGAGTGCATTTTAGAATGGGGAGCTCAAAGAGGAAGTATATGTGGAACAACCCCCAGACTTTGAAGAAGGAAACCTGTTTATAAATTGAGGAATGCTCTTTATGGGTTGAAGCAAGCACCCGAGCTTGGTGTGAGGCTCTGTCTCATTTTCTCCTTAAGAACGATTTTCAGAAGGGGAAGATCGACACAACTCTGTTTAGGATCAAGGATGGATTAGACATCCTTTTGGTTCAGATCTATGTTGACGATCTTATCTTCAAATGCAGAAACTTGAAGTTATGTGAGAAGTTTGCCCAACTTATGCAAAACAACTTCTAGATGAGCATGATGGGTAAGCTGACTTACTTTTTTGGGTCTTCAAGTTATTTAGTCCGAAGGAGGAATCTTCATCAACCAGAAGAAGTATACCAAGGACTTGATCAGCAAGTTTTGTCTAGAGAAGACCAAGCCCTTGAGGATTCCTATGAGCCCAAGTGCTCAGATCAATCTTGATGAAGAAGGTGAAACAGTCAACCCAACCACGTACAGAGGCATTATTAGATCGCTGATGTACTTAACTGCAAGTAGGCTAGATATTTTCTACTTAGTTGGAGTATGTGTGAGATTTCAAGCCAATCCAAAGAAGTCGCACATGGAGGCTGTAAGAAGGATTGTAAAATACATTAAAGGGACAATATCCTTAGGTATTTGGTATCCCAAAAATGACGAGCTTACTTTGAATGCTTACTCAGAATCAAATTTTGGAGGATGCAGAATCGACCGTAAGAGCACAAGTGGAATATGTCAGTTACTAGGACACAAGCTTGTGATTTGGTTCAGCAAGAAGCAACATTCAGTAGCCACATCAACAACTAAAGCTGAGTATGTTGCTGCCGCAAGTTGTTGTGCTTAAGTGCTGTGTCAAGCAACAATTGCTTGATTATGAGGTCGAAACTGGGTGTGTACCAATCTACTGTGATAACAACAACGCAATGTGCATAACGAAGTACCCAGTTCACTATTCTAGAACTAAGCACATCGACTTAAGGCATTATTTCATAAGACATCATGTTTAGAAGAAGGATGTATCCATAGAGTACATTCGCAATGAAGATCAACTAGCGGACATCTTCACCAAACCGCTCCCTGAAACCAGATTCAAGGAGCTATGCATCATACTTGAATTATCGGAATTCGATGATGTTGTCTAAAACTGAGTTTGGTGAAGGTGATTTTGTCTAAAACTGAGTCCCAGCTCTCAGTTTTCCTCAAGTTTTAAAGTCTTTCAATTGATTACAAGTGGTGTCACCAAAGTCCTTCCACTTTTGGCTATTTTTCAAGTGGTGTCACCAACACATTCCAAAAGCTGTGAAGATTGAAGAAGCCTTGATTTGAAGACGGTCGTTGCAGATTTGAACGGCGGTCTCAGTTTTTAACTTGGCTTATTTCTCAGTATGGAGGATTCGTACTTAACCAATTTTTTTGGAGAAATCTTCCTGAGTGGTGTCTACGCAAAACTTAGTATGGAGTTCTCTACTTAGCCAAATCTTTCGCAGAATATTTGGTGTCCACGAAAGAAGGAGAAACTTACTCTTTGACTAAGTTTCAGTACGGAGGACACGTACTCAGTATGGATTTCCAACACTTAGCAAAATTTTTGGTAGACCATACTGACTTGCCAAGAAAAACCAAGTTTCCGTTTCAACACTTAGAAGATTTTAAAGGATGAATGCACAATTAAACTGAGTTCCAACTCTCAGTTTGGAAACCGACTCTTAGTCAGTATGAAAGTATAAAGACATGGATTGTATTTCAAATTCCAATGTTTATTTTATCCAATACGACGCACTAAATGCATATTAGGCGGAGATGAATTAGTGTTTGCCACGTGGACAACACTAATTCCCCACATCATTCAAGTCAAATCCTATGACGCTCAACGCGAAACAAATCATCTCAACCGTCGCCAATTTCCAAGAAACTGATAGGATTTTACTGTATATTATTCATCATAAATGATCTCTTTTGCTATAAATAGGGCTCTTATTCGACATTCCTTGCGAACATATTTTACATAGTAAAACCCTTCCTTTCAAGTTTATACTTCACATTTTGTTATTCCTTATCCTTCAAATCTTAATCTCAATGGTAAAGGAGCCGAAGCCACCGTACATATCAAGATCTACTTTTTTTGGGTGCGGTCAAAGAGGGGTAATAGAAGTATGGAAGGTGCAGAAAACAAAGTGTGAGTAGGGCAAAGAGGCTGTAGAAGGAGCAGAAGAAATCAAAAGATTTTTTCTACCGTTGTTACGTGGACAATGCCACTTCCCTACGTCATTCAATTCAAATCCCACGTCACTCAACGCGAAACAAATCATCTCAACCATCACCAATTTCCAAGAAACCGATAGGACTTTACAGTACATTTATTCATCATAAATGATCTCTTCTGCTATAAATATGATTCTTATTCGACATTTCTCGCAAAAACATCTTTCATAGTAAAACCCTTCCTTCCAAGTTTATACTTCACATTTCGTTATTCCCTATCATTCAAATCTTGATCTCAATGGTAAAGGAGCCGAAGCCACCAGACATATAAAGATTTACCCTTTTGGGTGCGGTCATAGAGGGGGAATAAAAGTATGGAAGGTGCAAAAGATATCAGAATATAGAGCGTGAGTAGAGCAAAGAGGCTATAGAAGGAGCAGAAGAAATCAGAAGATTTCTTCTACCGTTGTCGTCTCTTTCTATAGGCCCAATCACTCACTGCTCAAAGTGACATGCCAAGTAACGGGGCATGATCATTTAGAGAGCTTCTTCGCCTCGTCTCCCCGCCAACCAATGGCAACATCAGGAAGGGCAGACTGGCAAATGAAGAAAGGAGCCTGGAGGTGGGGCGAGATGAGAAGGGAAGACATTCCAATTCCTTCCCACAAGGTGCACATCTCCACAGCCTCCCGGACTGAAAACTGTTGGAAGACGAAAGTCCAGGGTGGTAAAAAGCTAGTTAGTTTATCTAGCTGCCTTCCTTAGATGATGTGATCAGATCTAGCAGCAGTCAAATAGATGAAGACAAAGACTAAAAGCAGCCTAGTATAGACTTGTAATAGCTCTGTGTTGTTGTGCTAGTAGCTATCAAAATTATACGCAAGTGCACGTATG
>JAPKLW010000009.1:1732229-1760467 GCA_026898455.1 Plectranthus barbatus | reverse complement strand
AGTTAACACAATACTACTAAATAAACCCGAATTTGAAATGTTAACTAAACAACCTATATTTAGTTACTTATCCTATAAAACAATCCTAATTTAGCACATAATTAACTAGACTAGACACAAAATTATAACTCTTTAAGAGAGTAATCACTCCCCCAAACTTAAGATGTTGCTTGTCCCCAAGCAACAAAGACTCAAACAAAACAAAAGGATCTTAATTTACATATTCTTGTCTTGGAGCTTTCAGTTTGCACCAAAGAAATAAAGAAGAAAAATTTCATTCATGACTCCTAAGTAATCAAGCTTCAGCCACCACAATTTAATAAGTTTAATCAAAACAATTTAAACTAGCCTGACAATCAAAGCTGCAAAACTTTTCAGCAAGATAGCTAACAAGTGCTACAAGTTTAAACTTAACTTCCATTTCAGCTCTCATGATCATTGATGCCAGTGTTTTTGACTACCTTCAAACTTTAGCACATTCTCCACTAACAGAAATTATATCGCATCAAGATCAAAAGGTCTTTTTGAGCTTCTAATGTAAGACTGTGGCTAAGGTAGGAACATTCTGGAAAAAGTGACAAATAGACTTGAGAGGCATGCTATAGGTCTTCCACTTAGGATTTATTCTTGAGATAAAATAGGAAGAACTACAGACTCTTTTCAAACTTAAAAGCTCTTTTTCCAGATGGTTATTTGTCCCATCTAATTTTTCTATTTTTTTTAATATACACATGCTACTTACAGGCTGCAGCATGTTTTATTTACAAACAAGCTCTCAGGCTCCTATATAATCAATCTATTGCGTCTCTATCCTTCTCTTATTTTTCTGACTGCTAAATGGGAGAACCTACACAAGCCTACCTCTCAAATCAGGGTGAGTGTATGGGTAATTAGCTCACATCCTTGATGGTCAAAATCAACAAAAAAAAGGCTTAAGTCTCAAATCTAGGTGCAAAGGTAATGATGTACAATGAAAAGAATCTCTGCTGGCACAAAGATAAAAAGATTGCCTAAATCATTTCTTCATGTAATACTCATTCAAATTCATCTCAAATGGCCTAACATTTTCAGGTAGGTGGCCTCTCACATGTTCTTTTCTCAGCACAACTAAAGTACCATTTAAACTAAAGCACGTAGCATATCAGGTTTTCAAAAACCAAATAATCACAAACTTTGTTCTTCAAGCTAGTCTATCATCCTAAGATTAAACTTGAAAATCTTGGGGGCTGACTCTCAATCACTCAATTATCATTCATGAAATTTCGAGAGAAAGAGATTACTCACACACCCGCATCATTAAGCTCAAGACAAGATAATAGACACACTATCGATACTACATGACATTCACTTAAACCATCAACTAAACAAACTAAACATCCATTCAAAATAAAAACATCAACTTAAACCAAACAAACTAAAAACAACGGGTTCAAACATTCACCCAACACATCCACACAAACAAAAATTAAAAACGAAGTTTTTGTTCAAAAGGGTAGAGTTTAGAATTGACCACAGCCTCAAGTAGGCTTCTTCTTCTTTCCAGCAGCAGACGTCCCTTTTTCAGCTTTCTTGCTTCGCACCTCTTTCACTAACTCATCAGTCTGAAATTGCATCTCCATCATCATGGTATGGAGGTCCTCAAATTCCTTCAGGAGTTGGGTGCTTTGCTCAGAGATATCATCCAACTTACCCTGCAAAACCTGCACAAAAGACTGGTTAGCGGACAATGGCTCCACTCCTTCCTTATTTTGAGAGTTCTCATGCCTTTGACGCAGATATCCGACATTGAAGTGAGTCCTCATAGTCTTGCACGGCTCTTCATCATGAAAGGGAACTCCAGCTTTCTTGCACAGTTCAGATATCAAGGAAGGACATAAAAGTGGTCCTCGTTCCTTTGAGGCAGAGTAACCAACAGCATCAACCAAAAACGGTGCATAGTTGATCGGTTCACCCTTCAAAATGGCAGCAATCATCAGGATGCGGTCCTGACCAATGTTGGTGTTATGGGTGGTCGGACTGATCCTGTTCTTCAAAAACTGCAGCCACAGATTTGCCTCCGAATACAGGAACTTGGAAAGCACATACTTGTTATCTTTCGCTTCATCATTCCAATGTGCTCCGGGGAGTCCTACCACCTTCAAAGCATCATCTAATTGCTTCTTTGTGGGTGCAAGGCTGATCTCAATAAACTCATCCGGCTCAGGCGCATGAGTCCCAAATACCTCATGAATGGCTTCGGCATTTAACCTCACTTCTTTTCCTCGGACAGTAGCAACAATTTCAGGCCTCTCAGTAGATGGTTGCTCACAGTTTGCATAAAACTCTTTGACCAATGCGATGATGGGGAAAGGCAGTGGAACCACAAAGTTTTCCCACCCCTGCTGCTCAATCTGCTTCATCAAATCTGCAGGTAACACTTTTAAGTTCTTGAAGCCTCTTTCGATTAACATCTGCCTTTCCATGACAAACTTCATCCTCTCTTTGTGCAACTTGGATGAGAACTTTGGGAGATTGTCAAGTTCATTTGGAGTCAAAACCTTTCCTTCATCCACCTTCGTCTTTCCTTTCTTGATTTGCTCCTTCTAACTCACTTGTTCCTTTTTCTGAGACTTGCCAGATGTCTCTCCTTCTTTCACTGCCACCACTTTAATCCTCCTTCCTGTCTTAGGATTTCTTGGGATTGGCTCTTGCTTGCTTGCTGGAACTTCTTCCTCCCTCTTTCTCTTGTTAACTTTCTTCGGTGGTTCCTCCTTTTCTTCCTCTGATTTGTCCTCTTCTTCATCAGATTCTTCCTCTTCGGCTTCTGACTTCTCTGACTCTTCTTCCAATTCCTGATCATCTGATGCTTGCTCTTCTGATGCAGCAACATCACTCTCTTCTGAATTCTGCTCATCCTCAGATTCTGTTTTTGCCTCCTCACTTTCTTGGCTTGCTTCTTCTTCTCGCTCTACATCCTCACTTTCTTCATTCTCGGAAATTTCCTCCTCAAACTGCTTCTTATCCTCGACTTTCTTTTGTCTCGATTCTCTTGCTGGGGTAACTGATTTCTTGGGTTGGACTTTTGAAGTTGGCTTCTTTTGCTCTTTCTGGGCTGCACTTGACTCTTTCTTCTTCGTGCTTGAGGCAGATGGGGTAGCCTTCTTACTTCCTGCTGATTTTTCTCTTTCTACTTCAATCAGTCGTAATTGTTCAGCAGCATAAACCAATTTCTTTAGACCCTCTTTCTCCCTCTTTGATTTCTCAGATTGCACTTTCTTCTTTGCAACAGATGCCTCCTCATCGGACACCTCCACAGGATTGTCTGCGCTTGTTTTTGGAAGTTTTACATTCCTACTGGCCATAGTTGCAACTGCAGTTCGGCTAGACCTTCGCACGGGCTTTTCCTGTGCTCTCCCTTTCTTTTCAGGACTTGGGGTTAGACTTTCTTCCATTGATCCAGGCTTTCTCTTCGCAGGTTGTTTAGTTTTCATCTTTGATGTTTCTGTACCCAACCCACTCAGAGAGTAAGCACTGGATATCTTTTCAAACACAATGCACAGATAAATTTCCCCAATTCTAACAAAAACAACCCATCTCACAACAGTTCATCCAAGCAAGGAAAATACCCTCCCCCAAACTTTATGCTCCAGTAAATAATTCAGAAAGTTTGGTTTACAGACTCAAGAAAAATAATAGGTTTAAGTAATTTCCCCTACTCGAATCCAAATTTTCAAGCAACCCTAGAAAAAAAAACAAATTACCCTTTTTCAGCCTCGCATGCGTAAAGCATAACACCTTTCTAACCCTAAGAATCAACTACCCATCACAATGTGGTGATCTCACATACTTCCCAAATATGAAATTCACAAAAGGCTTCGCAGACACTTCAGAAAAACAAATTTTCCAACACAAATTCCAGAAAACTCAAATTTTAAAATTACCGTTGGCTGCATGTTTCCTCATGTTTTCTCTCTAATTACCATTCACAATGTCAACAAATAATGAGAGGGAAAAAGAGTACTTACATTGGCTATTTAACCTCACAGTCCTTCGGCTTCTTTGATTTCGCTTGTCGTTTTTCTTCTTTCAAATTCCCAAAATGGTGATATCTCTTTTTGGTTTTTCAAAATTATAAAGCAGGACTGATATATACAAAAAATAGAAACCCTTTCGACTTCCTTTTAAATGACACAATATAAAATTCAAAAATTTAACTGCGAGAAATAACCTGCCAAAAAGTGAGTATGCCTCCGGTGACATCAGCAGCAGTTCATCAACGGTTATTTGCCTTCCATTTGTCCTTCTCTGCAATGAGAATTTGAGATTAAAGCGTAAAAATTGTTTCTCTCCCTTTTTTTTTAAATTTATTATAATAAAACTTAAAACACATTCTAAATCATATAATAATTACTTTACATTACTCTAATGCATGAAATTTAACTACCTATAATATAGAAATCATGCTATTTACATGCTGTAGCAATCAGAGATAAATACTACTAAACCAATAATAAGGCAGAAATAGTAAAATGCAATAAATTTAAGATATTACTCCCTGAACCAGTTTTTATGCCATTTTGATGAAATTCCTTCCAATGGTTCAGGGGCTCCGATGCTTAAGGCTCTTCAATGGAAATGGAAGCCTTCTCCCTGTTTATGCTTCCTCCATGATAATGCTTCACCCTAGCTCCATTTACTTTGAATGTTTCTCCAGTATCCTCATTCTTCAAATCCACTGCTCCATGTGGATACGCCTTGACCACTACAAAGGGTCCTGACCACCGAGATTTCAGGTTCCCTGGAAATAACTTCAGCCTGGAGTTGAACAATAAAACCTTCTGTCCTTCTTCAAATTTTCTCTCAGAAATCCTTTAGTCATGCCATTTCTTAACCTTCTCTTTGTACAACTTGACATTTTCATATGATTGCAGCCTCAGTTCATCAAGCTCATTCAACTGCAACATCCTCCTTGCACCACTGCATTTTGGATCCAAATTCAGCTTCCTTGTTGCCCAATATGCTTTATGTTCTAACTTCAAAGGTAAGTGACAAGCCTTCCCAAAAACCAACCTATACGGTGACATTCCCAAAGAAGTTTTATAAGCAGTCCTGTAGGCCCAAAGTGAATCATCTAGGTGCTTAGACCAATCCTTTCTGGTCACATTCACCACCTTCTCAAGGACACTCTTCACTTCCCGGTTAGAAAGTTCTGCTAGCCCATTGGTTTGTGGATGATAAGCTGTGGAAACTTTGTGAGTAACATTATACTTAGCCAACATTACAGACAGACTTTTATTGATGAAGTGAGTGCCTTCATCACTGATTAAAACTCTTGGTGTACCAAATCTGGTAAAAATGTTTTTGTGGAGGAACTTCATTAGCTGAATCATTGCGGGCACAAGCACATGCTTCAACCCATCTAGACACATAATCTACTGCCAGTAAAATATATTCATTCCCAAAAGACATTGGAAATGGGCCCATAAAATCCATTCCTTACACATCAAACAGTTCTACCTCGATTATGTTGTTCAGTGGCATTGCATTTCTAGCAGGCAAGTTTCCAACCCTTTGACATCTATCACAATTCTTCACAAATGAGAATGAATCTTTAAAAATAGTGGGCCAAAAGAAACCTGACTGAAGAACTTTTGCAGTTGTTCTCTGTCCACCATAATGTCCTCCGTATGCTGCAGCATTACAGTCTGCCAAAAATGCCTGCATATCCTGCTCTGGTACACACCTCCTAAAAATCTGATCTGATCCATGTCTGTACAACATTGGATCATCCCAATAATAGTACTTTGTGTCATAAAGAAACTTTTTCAACTGCTGCCCCTTGACTCCATAAGGTTTCCTCCCAGTAGCCAAATAGTTAGCTATATCAGCATACCATGGGGCTTCCTCTTCACATCTCATCAGCTGCTCATCTGGAAATTTATCATTTACTTGCTCAATCTCTTCTTCTCCAGTTAGGTTTTCCAGTCTGGAAAGGTGGTCTGCTACTTGATTTTCAGTTCCTTTCTTGTCTCTGATTTCAATATCAAACTCTTGTAATAGCAATATCCACCTGATTAACCTCGGCTTGGCATCCTTCTTGGCCATTAGATACTTGATTGCTGAGTGGTCTGTATAAACAATTACTTTGGACCCCACCAGATATGATCTGAATTTGTCAAAGGCAAACACCACAGCCAACAACTCTTTCTCTGTGGTTGTGTAATTTCTCTGAGCTCCATCAAGGGTTCGACTTGCATAGTAAATTACCCTGAATATCTTCTCCTTTCTCTGCCCCAAAACTACTCCTAGAGCATAATTGCTAGCATCACACATAAGTTCAAATGGGGAATTCCAATCTGGTGGTTGCATAACTGGTGCAGAAATCAGAGCAGACTTCAGCTTCAAGAATGCTTCCATACATTGTGGAGAAAACTCAAATTTTCTATCTTTCTCTAACAACTCAGATAGGGGCTTTGAAATTTTTGAAAACTCTCTTATAAATCTTCGGTAAAATCCTGCTTGCCCCTGAAAACTTCTAACTGCTCTGACTGAACTTGGTACTGCCATCTTTTCTATCACCTCAATTTTGGCTGGATCAACTTCCATTCCAGCTTTTGATATGTTATGTCCCAAGACTACTCCTTGTTGCACCATAAAACAACACTTTTCCCAGTTCAGCACCAACTGTGATTTCTCACATAATTTCAAAACCTTTTCCAAATTCACCAGACATGCTTCAAAATCCTCCCCAAATACTGAGAAGTCATCCATAAAAATTTCCAATCCATTATCTATCATCTCAGAGAAAATAGCAATCATACAACGCTGAAATGTTGCTGGAGCATTGCATAATCCGAAAGGCATCCTCTTAAAAGCAAATGTTCCATAAGGACAAGTAAATGTGGTTAATCCTTGATGTTCTGGAGCTATTGCTATCTGATGATAACCTGAATATCCATCCAAAAAGCAGTAAAACTCCTGTCCAGCGAGCTTATCCAGCATCTGATCTACAAATGGTAAAGGAAAGTGATTCGTCTTTGTTGCATCATTCAACTTCCTGTAGTCAATGCAGATTCTCCATCCAGTTACTGTCCTTGTAGTGATCATTTCATTGTTCTCATTCTGAACCACTGTGACTCCACCTTTCTTGGGAACACATTGCACAGGACTTACCCAAGAACTATCAGAAATGGGAAATATAATCCCTGCATCCAGTCATTTGATCACTTCTTTCTTCACTACCTCCTTCATATTGGGATTTAACCTTCTCTGTGGCTGGATAGAGTTCTTACTTCCTTCCTCTATCAAGATTTTATGCATACAGATTGTAGGACTGATCCCTTTGATGTCAGATATAGTCCATCCTATTGCTCGCTTATGCCTTTTCAACAATTCCAACAGACTTTGCTCATTTTCTTCCTTCAAATTTGCTGCTATGATCACAGGTAATGTATCTGATTCTCCCAAGTAAGCATATTTCAAGTGAGCAGGTAAAGGTTTTAGGGTTAATTCTGGAGGTTCCTCCATAGAAGACTTGGTTCCTTTTATTTCTCTAGATAACAGATCCAATGGCTCAAATGGTTGTCGAACTCCCCCAAACTTTTGTCCTTGCTCTACCCATGCTGCAGCTTCACTTGGTAATTCTTCAGCATCATCTTCCTTCCCAGAATGATTTTCCTCAAAATATTCCTCTATTGCTGACTCCAGTACCTCTACATCAATCAGTGTTCTTCCTGTAGCAAGAAATGGTCTTCCCAGGATAATTGGCATTTCCCTGTCTGCTTCATAATCCAGAATAATGAAATCTGCAGGGAAGATAAACTTATCTACCCTCACGAGCACATCTTCAATCTTCCCTTCAGGATGTACAGTGGATCTATCTGCTAACTGAAGAGAAATGGTAGTAGGTCTAGCCCCTCCAATGCCCAATTTCTGAAAAATTGACAATGGCATCAGATTTACACTTGCTCCTAGGTCACATAGAGCCCTACCCACATCTCGACCTCCAATAGAACAAGGGATAGTGAAACTCCCTGGGTCCTTTAACTTAGCTGGAATTTGTCTCCTCAGAGGTCCACCTACTTCCTCAAACAATGACACCGTTTCAAATTCCTTCAACCTATTTTTCTTTGACAAAATGTCCTTCAAAAATTTCACATAAGTTGGCATCTGCTCAAGTGCTTCCACCAATGGTACATTGATATGAATTTGTTTCAGCATTTCTAAAAATTTCTTGAACTGCTCCTCTTCTTTCTGCTTCTTAAATCTGGTTGGGTATGGTGGTGGTGGTGCATAATCATATTCCTCCAAACCAGATTTCCTCTTAGATTTAGAAATGTTTCCTTCAGGCATCTCTGCAGGTTTCTCCACAGGATCTTCTTCTACTCTCAAATCAGGGGACACATCCTCCTTCTCCAGCAACTTATCTTTTTGCAAATTTTCTTTGTTTATTGCGGCACCTGCTGATGATCCTTCTCCTACTTCCAAATTCTCAGCTCTTCTCTCTTCAAACTGTTTCCCACTTCGAAGTGTGACAACTTTACAATGCTCCTTTCCATTCATTGGATTCTCAGTGTTACTTGGCAAAGCTCCTGGTGGCCTGCTTCTCAATTCATTGGCTAACTGCCCCATTTGCACTTCCAAACTCCTTAAAGAAGATGCTTGGCTCTGAATAAGAGCATCTTGATTTTTAAGGCGCACCTCATTTTGAGTCATGAATTCCTTCATCATTTCCTCCATGGTTTTCTCTTGTTTTGGAGGTGGAGCTTCTAGACTCTGCTGATGATTATAACCTCCTTTGTTATAATGTTGATCCCTTCCCGCTGCATTTTGGTTTCCTTGTCCAGACCAAGAAAAGTTTGGATGATTTCTCCAACCACTGTTGTAAGTGTTTGAATATGGATTATTAGTCTGGTGATGATGATTTCTATTTCCCATATAACAAACCGACACTGGATTTGATGGACATTCCTCAAACTGGTGTGCTTCCCCACAATAAATACAGTCCAAGGGTCCTGAGGTTTCTGTATTTATTGGAACTGCTTTACTTGGACTGGTATTTTTCTCAATGCTTTTCATAGTTGCTCCCAGAGCCTCCATTTGCGCAGTCAAAGCTTTCATTGGATCAACTTCCAGCATTCCTGCTACCTTGGGAGTGGAGATAGCTGCTGCTCTTGAATTTGCCCAGAAATAGTTGTTAGCAGCCACTTTGTCCAAAATTTCACAAGCTTCATTATATGTCTTGTCCAACAATTAGGGATGTCAATCGGGCTGACCCATCGGGTTTCGGGCTAACCCTATCGAGCTGTGGGCTATTCGGTCCGGATTGAATCAGGCTGAATTTTTATCGGGCTAAAAATTCTTGAACCTAACCCTAACCCACCGGTTTTCGGGCTAACCCGTCGGGTTGGCGAGATTTACGAGTTTATTTTTGTAAAGATTTTCGTAAAATATTTTAACAACCCCTAAAACAAAATTAAAAAAGAAAATGATGAACCGACATAAATAAAAGACATCAAACAACAATATCTTCACAAAAAAATAGTGATAAGTGGATAAAAAGGATGTCAAATCATAATTTAAAAAGAAAAAAACATCAATCCTTATATACCAACTAATTTAAGTAATAGAAGTACATTCTTCAACATATAAAATGATAAAATAGGGATTATAAAATTAAATATAGCTTTCACTTAGGTGAACATAACAACGTGAGGCTAAAGATTCTTGAAAGAAATAAATGAGTAGGTACGCTAATTAGGAGAGTGACGAGTGGAAGAAAGGAGGAATTTTTTATTTGAGGGTAACAGATTATGTTATTGGGAAAGATAGATGAGATTTTGTGTGATGGAAAATTAGGTTTAGGGAATTAGGTGTATAATTAATGGGTATAATAGGATATAAATAATATTAGAAATAATGAATGAATATTATATATATATATATATATATATATATATATATATTATTAAATATTGCCGGACCTATGGGCCGACCCGCAACCCACCGGGCTCAACCCGTTCGGGCCGCCAACCCATCGGGTTTAACCCGTTCGGTTAAAAACAATTTCGGGTTGAAATTTTTCTACCCTAACCCGCATTTTAGCCCACCGGTTTCAGGCTGACCCATCGGTTTCGGGCTTTATTGACATCCCTAGCAACAATGCTCCTCCAGATGTAGCATCTATCATCATTCTTGAGTTGCCATTCAACCCATTATAGAAAATCTCCATCTGAATACAATAAGGTATTCCATGGTTTGGGCATCTCCTCAGCAATTCCTTGAATCTTTCCCATGCCTCACTAACAGACTCATCCTCCTGCCTGAATGCCATGATTGCATTCCTACATCGTGCATTTCTCGTTGGAGGGAAATACTTCAGCAAAAAGGTTTCAGTAAGCTTGTTCCAGGTTGTGACCGATCCTGGTGGTAAATTAGTGAGCCAGGTTTTTGCACTGTCCCTTAGAGAGAAAGGGAATAATCGCATTCTCAAAGCCTCGGGTGTGACTCCTTGCAGCTTGAAATTATCACAGATCTCCAGAAAAGATTTCAAATGCAAATGTGGATCTTCAGTAGCCTGTCCCCCAAACTGCCCCAAACTCTGCAGCATCTGAAACATCACAGGTTTCAACTCAAAGTGTTGTGCCTGAACTTCTGGCCTCGCAACCCCTGGATCAAACTCCAAGAACCTCGGTGTTGTATAAGTTCTGATTATCCTATCTCTTTCATCAACTGGAATCTCCAACTCAACTTCCGGCTCAGGAATTCTGTCAGCCATCTTTCTAGCTCTTTGCTTTCTTCTGTTCTTTCTAAATGTTCTCTCTATCTCTGGATCAAATAGAAATATTTCACCGATTGTTTCCTCGCTCATACACTGCTAGCGTTCCCTACAATTATAGAAAATGATTAGTTTTCTATAACTTCAGTCGACCAACTGTGCATGCAAATTCAAACAATAAAATAGCATTCAGACTTAATATCAATCACTCCCCGGTAACGGTGCCAAAAACTTGTTGTTGTGCTAGTAGCTATCAAAATTATACGCAAGTGCACGTATGTCTAAACAAGTAATACAGATCTAAGTCCAGATATCGTACCCAAGGGAGTGAAAGTGAATCGTGCACATTCTATTGCTTGTAAATTAATGGTGTTTTGTGATTTCTCCAAACTAAAATAACAAGAAAGCATATAAAATGAAACCAAACAGTGCTAAAACAATTATTACTATTTCTTCCCACAAAATAATCATAAACTAATAGACTATGGTTTTAAAATCGATTATAAAATGCACTCGGGTTATTGACTTTTGTTTATCTCCTCTCCTATATGCTGCATCATCGTTCAAGCATCAACTTCTGGTTCTTGCAACCACATTTTTTCTGTCTAGTCTATCGTCATAGCTCTAGATCTATGTTTTCTTGCTAACCTTTATATGTCTATAATAGATTTTGCCTTCAAACATACTACTTTAGAACAGGGGTTCATGCAAGTCTTAGATTCTATGCATGTCTACACTAGAAATCAAGATTTGACCACGATTCCCTCATCCTAGATCTCCTCTCGGTCTCACTAGGCGAGATCTCTACCTGCCACTATCGTGTTTAGATAGACAAACAAACCAGAATCGAAATCAAACACCAGATTTAATACTAGAATAGCTTCAACATATATTCAAGAAGAAAAACCAGTCAATAACCCGAGCTTAAAAAGGTTTAGCTCATGCTTACAAAAGATAAAAAGCAAATAACATTCAAACTCATGTTTTCAAACATCATTTACGTAGAAATATTAAAAATGAGTTGCAAAATAAAGATAAGCTATTCAAGTTTGTTGCAGAATCCACTTCTGCTTCTCACGAACTCCTCGTTCTCCTTGCTCAAACTCCTATGCCGATCCTCTCCTGAATGTTGTATTCCCTCAATGTTGTTATCCTCCTGTCCTCTCTCTCTTTTCTCAAAATATCTCCCCTGTCCCCTTTCAGCTTCATCCAAGCCTTACACGTGGCTCCTCAATCTGCCTTCCAGCTCTGACAGTTCTCCTGGGTGACACGTGTCTTGATTTTGGGACAGGATCTGAAAAGTGCTAAGATCCTGTCTGTTGTGGTCCCGAAGATTCCTCATTAGAGTTCTGGTCATGCTGCTCCTATGCTGCGACATCAAATCAACTCTTCTTGCTCTTGTCATGCTCCAGCATAATGAAACCTGTGATACTATTCCAACAATTCATTTCGCAAAAACTTAAAGTTAACACAATACTACTAAATAAACCCGAAATTGAAATGTTAACGAAACAACCTATATTTAGTTACTTATCTTATAAAACAATCCTAATTTAGCACATAATTAACTAGACTAGACACAAAATAATAACTCTTTAAGAGAGTTATCACTCTGTATAGGCTTCTTTTTAGTTTGTTTATCCCTGTACTAGTAATAAAAAATACTAAAGGATAAACTGACTTGTTGATGACAATTTCTTTTTGTCCAACAAAGGTCTTTGTTCTTCACATGCTGAATTTACACACGCTAGTGTAATCAGAAAGCTTCTAACTCTCTCGTACTTAAGATTTAATTGCTCTAAACTTACTTAAAAATTAATCGAGCAATATCTCTTAGCATGTCGAGCCTCTGCATCGACCAACGTGGGATGTGCATCAGTCAAAATAGAGGCATCCCACGTGGGATTCTACTCTTCTTCACCCAAACTTGTCTGAAACTATCTCGGCCTCTTTGTAACTCGTCCCGAACCTCAAAGTAACTGCCTTGCACTTCTTCATATTCTTCAGGTTCACCTCAGTAGTACCCGGAAGCTGCCCTTGCTTGTGCTAGCAATCTGACTGACTTGTGTTTCTATCATCTGCACATGTTTGCCAACTCATTCAATCTTTGTGTGCACTCCATCTACTTCCTGCTCTATCTTTCCCACTCGATAATCCGAAGCTTTGATGAACTTGGCCAACACATCATCCAAGCTCTCCTCCTTCTTTTCAGTGATTTCTCCATTCTGCACATCGAAACCAGGTGGGGGAATCTCTCCACCTTCCGAATTAGCATAAGAAAAGCCGACATGGTGTTTTGGATGGTAATGCTGATAGCCACCACTTCATTGCTGATTCTGATATTGATTTTGGTAGCCTCCTCAGTTCATGTAATTGACATCGGCAACATGTTCAACCTGTACAGCAGCAACGACAGAAACATTAGAAGTTAATTTATCCATGTCCCCTTTGAGCTTTTCAATCTCTAGCTTGAGAGAATCATCCGATTCGTTCTTCTCAATTGCCTTGACTTGAGGCCTCCTCGGATTTGCCCACTTCTGAGTGTGCATGACCATCTTCTTGAACAACTTGAGGGCTCTGTCAGCAGATTTGCTCATCACAGAGCCTCCAGCTGTGTTATCCACTGACTCTTGAGTCCTTACATTCATCCCCCTGTAAAAGATGTGTATTTGCTCCTCATTATCAAATCCATGTCCGGGGCAGCTCCTTAACAGCTCATTAAACCTGCTCCAGGCCTCAAATAAGGACTCATCAATTTTCAGGTGGAACTGCAGAATCTCCATCTTTTTCTGAACGATCACAGATGATGAGAATAATGTAGAAAGGAATTCTGCCCGGAGATCATCCCATATCCGAATGCTGCTACTGTCCAAAGCTATAAACCAAGTTCGAGCTTGATCCCACAGTGAGAATGGGAACAGATGCAAACGGATCACATCCTGGCTGACTCCATTCTGCTTGACAGTATCACACACCTCCACGAACATCCTGAGGTGAGTGTAAGGGTCCTCCACAGCTCGGCCACCAAATTGGTTCTGCTGAACCATCTGAATAAGACCAGTTTTGAGTTTCAAGTTATTGGCATTGATACCAATAACAAATCCCTCATTACTGGGCTGCGGTCTATACCTCCTAGCCATGGAATTAGGATCCTCATCGTCGAAGTCCTCTCTAATCCTTCTCTCTCTTTCTTGCTCTCCTTGACTCCTTAGAGCTTCTGCCCTTTTAGCTTCCCTATCTACCATCAGCTGCTTGACCAACTCCTTGTTGTGATTTGGGTGTCGGGGTCCTCCAGAGGGGGCATGTTTGGGTCATCTTCCTCATTTTGATTATTTGGTGGCTCCATGTTGATGATTGTGATGTTTTTATTTTTGTTGTGCCTCCTCCTGATTGTTGCCTCAATTTCTAGGTCGAAGACTTCAAGTGGTTTTTCTTGAGCCCTTGTGTTCATGCAAGACATGAGAAAACATACAAAAATGAAAAAAAAATCAGTCTGCGTCGACCAACAGGGCAGTGAGTCGATCGACACAGAAAATTCTTCTATGTCGACCGACGCGCACGTGCGTCGGTTAAAACAGAGAGGAGAGATCAACACCAACGCACACACACATACTAAAATTAAATAAAATAAAATAAGCACTCAATCCAATTAATCTTTAAACAAATTAGTAATAGATAAAATCTACCAATTCTCCGACAACGGCGCCAATTTGATCACTATAAAAACTACAGATTAATTGCAAATACAGTGGCAAATAAATTTATAAGATACCCAAAGGTAGTTGAACCCAGAGGAATTGTATATCGAAATCATCCTATATATTAACCACAGTTTTAAGATTTATTATTTGAGTAAATAGAAAAGCAGGTTTTTGGTTTTGAAAATTAAAGAGAACAATACTAAATTTAAAGGGGTTTTGAAATAAAAATAAAGAGCACAAATTCCAGGGCAAATAATCAATCAGAATACACGCAAGATCAATCAACTCAACAATGGTGGGAAATCAGAATAGAATACTATAGTTCCTTGGTTGGACAATTATAGCCTAGGTTACTATCATGTAACTGTATATGCTTGGTTGGCCTCAAGAGCACAATAATAATCAACCATAATAAAAACATCAAATTTATTCCCTACAATTAATTATTCTTCCTTTTGAGACAGAAAATCAATTATATTCAAATTCCTCTTCTTATTTTTAATCTTCTCCTTTCGGTCTTTCAGTTAACAACTATAAATCTAGAATCAAATTCATCTCTCGATCCATCATCAATTCTAAATTCTATTAATTAAATCGGGAATTGAAACAATGCAAATTGAGTTGATAAATCTAAACATGCATTCAAGACTGATTATTCATAGCCCTAGAACCTGATAAGGTTTCTAGCCACTCATGATTAGGGATGTCAATAAAGCCCGAAACCGATGGGTCAGCCCGAAACCAGTGGGCTAAAATGCTGGTAAGGGTAAAAAAACTTCAACCTGAAATTATTTTTAACCGAACGGGTTGAACTTGATGGGTTGGCGGACCGAACGGGGTGAGCCCGGTAGGTTGTGGGTTGGCCATAGGTTCGGTAATTATTTATTGATATATATAATACTTTATTATTCATTATTTCTAATATTATTTATATCCTTCTACACTCATTAATTATACACCTAATTTCCTAGACCTAATTTTCCTCACCCAAAACTAGGGATGTCAATAAAGCCCGAAACCGATGGGTCAGCCCGAAACCGGTGGGCTAAAATGTGGGTTAGGGTAAAAGATCTTCAACCCAATAATTTTTTTAACCAAACGGGTTGAACCCGAAGGGTTGGCGGACCGAACAGGTTGAGCCCGGTGGGTTGCGGGTCGGCCCGTAGGTCCGGTAATATTTAATGATATATATATATATATATATATATATATATATATATATATATATAAGACTTTATCATTCATTATTTCTAATGTTATTTATATCCTTCTACACTCCTTAATTATACAACTAATTTTCCTCACCCAAAATCTCATCTATGTCTCCCAGTGGCGTAGTCCGTTACCCTCAAATCGAAAAACTCCTCCTTTCTTCCTCATTCACAACTGTCCAGTCATCACTCTCCTAATTAGCGTACCGATTAATTCTTCATTTCAAGCACCTTTAGCATCTTGCTGTGATGTTCACCTAAGTGAAAACTACATTTAATTTTATAATCCCTATTTTATCATTTTATATGTTGAAGAATGTACTTATATTACTTAAATTAGTTGGTATATAAGGATTGATGTATTTTCTTTTATCAAACTATGATTGGACAACCTTTTATCCACTTATTCTTTTTGCGATGATATTGTTGTTTGATGTCTTTTACTTATGTTTGTTCATCATTTTCTTTTTCATTTTTTAGGGGTTGTGAAAGTATTTTAAAAAAATCTATATAAAAATAAACTCGTAAATCCTGTCAACCCGACGGGTCAACCCGAGCACCGGTGGGTTAGGGTTAGGTTCAAGAATTTTTAGCTCGATAAAAATTCAGCCCGATTCAACCCGAACCGAATAGCCCGCAGCCCGATAGGGTTGGCCCGAAACCCGATGGATCAGCCTGATTGACATCCCTAACCAAAACCTCACCTATGTCTCCCAGTGATGTAGTTCGTTACCCTCAAATCGAAAAATTCCTCCTTTCTTCCTCATTCACTACTGTCCACTTGACACTCTCCTAATTAGCGTACCGATTAATTCTTCATTTCAAGAACCTTTAGCATCTTGTTGTGATGTTCACCTAAGTGAAAGCTACATTTAATTTTATAATCCTTATTTTATCATTTTATATGTTGAAGAATGTACTTATATTACTTAAAAATTAGTTGGTATATAAGGATTGATGTATTTTCTTTTTTCAAACTATGATTGGACAACCTTTTATCCACTTATCACTATTCTTTTTGCGATGATATTGTTGTTTGATGTCTTTTACTTATGTTTGTTCATCATTTTCTTTTTCATTTTTTAGGGGTTGTTAAAATATTTTAACAAAATCTGTATAAAAACAAAATTGTAAATCTTGCCAACCCGACGGGTCAACCCGAGCACCGGTGGGTTAGGGTTAAGTTCAAGAATTTTTAGCCCGATAAAAATTCAGCCCGATTCAACCCGAACCGAATAGCCCGCAGCCCGATAGGGTTGGCCCGAAACTCGATGGGTCAGCCCGATTGACATCCCTACCCAAAACCTCACCTATGTCTCCCAGTGATGTAGTCTGCTTCCCTCAAATCAAAAAATTCCTCCTTTCTTCCTCATTCACTACTGTCCACTCGACACTCTCCTAATTAGCGTACCGATTAATTATTCATTTCAAGCACTTTTAGCATCTCGCTGTGATGTTCACCTAAGTGAAAGCTACATTTAATTTTATAATCCTTATTTTATCATTTTATATGTTGAAGAATGTACTTATATTACTTAAATTAGTTGGTATATAAGGATTGATGTAATTTCTTTTTTCAAACAATGATTGGACAACCTTTTATCCACTTATCACTATTTTTTGCGATGATATTGTTGTTTGATGTCTTTTACTTATGTTTGTTCATCATTTTCTTTTTCATTTTTTAGGGGTTGTTAAAATATTTTAACAAAATCTGTATAAAAATAAACTCGTAAATCTTGCCAACCCAATGGGTCAACCCGAAAACTGGTAGGTTAGGGTAAGGTTCAAGAATTTTTAGCCCGATAAAAATTCAGCCCGATTCAACCCAAACTGAATAGCCCGCAGCCCGATAGGGTTGGCCCAAAACCCGATGGGTCAGCCTGATTGACATCCCTACTCATGATGGAAAGAAACATATTATTAACTTGAATAATAAAAACTTACAATAAAAATAAAGGGTTTCATTTTCTTCAATTCTCCCCAAACTCTAAAAACTGAAATACTGAATGAATAATGAATGAATGGTAGATCCTAAAACTCGAGTTTATATGGGTATTTAAAGAGGTGGATGTGTATATTTTGAGATCAAAGGCTAAAAATAAGATATATTCCAATCTGGGTCGAGTTTCCTTCTTTGAATTCTGCATCGATCGAAATGGAGCTGCATCGGTCGACACGTCCTTTTCACGTCAATCAATGTGGGCTTCACGTTAGTCAAAACAGAGATCTCCAATTTTTGCCATTTTTCCAGACTTAGGCATTTTTCGCCCCAAAACTTGTAAAAACTCACCACAACAAGTATAATACCTTATAACTTCGACTAATGCATAAAATATATAAATAAACTCGATAAAACTAAATAAAACACTAGAAAATAATATAGACAAGTGAGTCAATTACAAGCTTATCAAGCTACCTCGACACACTTTGTCACGAAACCGATCAAATCAAGTAAAATAAACTGCAATTGTGTGTCAAAAAGTATGAGTTATTCCAGATGCAACTTGGGGAGACTATAAAGGTGATGGAGAAGAGGTTCAGTGCCATCGTCAGCGAGCGCAAGACTTTGGATAGGACAAATTCCAATGCAGATCTTAACTCCTAGAACCTATCCAAGATGCCAACAGAGGATTGTTTTGTCAAAACAACTATTAGGGTTAGGGTTTGCAAACTCTAACACTATCTAAAGCCCTTCTCTCTGCAGATCAATATAGTATTATTCAATACAATATTACACAACACAATATTCAGTATTAGAGTACAAAATAGAGAGAGAAATGGCGGCTACACCAATCAAGAAGGATTGATCAACTTTCTTGAGGATTTGGTGGAACTCGGTAGCGTATCCTCACCAGATTTTTGAGGAGCAAAAGAACAAATCAGAAGATCAGATTTGTTGGAACACGACTACATTGATCAGATCCACACGCCTTGAATCCATTGCTACCATCCAAATCTATAGATCAGAAATTGGAGTTCAGGTATTCTGTAAATCCATCCTCTGCAATTAAATATTAGGAGCATACCATAGGGTTTTCCTGTTTTATTCAATCTGATTTATGTGATAACCTAAGAACGATTCAAACGACTGAAATTATAAAAGACAACTCACGTTGTCTATTGTAGACTCTGCTCCTACATCTCTTTCATCATATGGAGTGATCCTAACACTTGCGCTCATCAGAATTCTGAGCGCCTTTGTCTTTTCTGGACAAAACTTGTTGATGAGATCTTTTGCATATTTCCTCTGATGTATGAAGACCTTTTCATAGGATTGATGAACTCGAAGACCAAGGAAATATGTCCTTTTTCCCATCATGTTCATCTGGAAGTTACTTTGCATAAGCTGGGAGAATCTCTCGTAGAGAGATGAATTTCTAGACCCAAAGATAATGTCATCAACATAGATCTGAACTAGGAGTATATACTCAGCATCTTTGATAAGGAAGAGAGTTCTATCGGTCTTCCATTTCCTGAATCCATTCTTCAGTAAGAATTGAGACATGGTCACATACCATGCTCGTGGTGCTTGCTTCAATCCATTTAGTGTTTTCCACATCTTGTAGACCTTAGTGCGTTGCTCAATACCAGGAGGTTTTTTGACATATACCTTCTCTTTGCGTTCTCCATTCAGGAACACACTTTTCACATCCATTTAATAGACTGTGAAGTTGTGATACACTGCATAGGCTAAAAACAACCTAATAGCTTCCAATTTGGCAATTGGTGCAAAGGTCTCATCGAAATGGATGACTAAACATTGTGTGTGCCCTTCAGCAACTAGTCTTTCCATGTTTTGATTATGTTGCCAGCTTCATCCCGCTTGTTCTTGAAGACCCACTTGATTCATATCACTGATTGGTGAGTAGGTATATCTACCAAGTACCACACATTATTGTGGGTGAACTCCAAAAACTCTTCTTGCATCGTGTTGATCCAATCTGTCGGCTTAAGAACTTCTCCAATCTTAGTTGGCTCTTATTAGGAGAGATAGCATGTAAGTAAAGCACTTCCATGCCTCGTTCATGCTGGATTAGCAACATCATCTAGCACTGCATCCTCAGGATGATGTCTTAGCCACTTTGGTTTGTGAAGCTCAATAACTTCTACTGTCCGTACGAACGATTTTAAACCGGACGTTTAAGCAATTGGCACATATGTGAGATGGAAGACTTCTGCACGATCTGATTTTCTGAGATTGGTTCTTGCTCTAGAACTGATTCCTCTGTGTATTGCGTATCTCCAGCTTGTGATTCTTCAGAAACTTGTGTGATGATATCCTTCTTGAAGCTGTCTTTGGGTGGCCTTGTTACCTGTTCGTGCTTGGCTAAGTGGTTGATAATCTTGAAGTTTAAGTGACTCAGTTTTTTATGCCGTAGCCATTTTGTTTCTCTAGAACTTGTTGCTATAAAGCATGAATCTGCTTCTCTACTCTTCCAATCTACTATATACAGGCCTCCTTTCCTTATGCCTCTGAGCTTGACTTCATTTGAAGCTTTGTCTTGGATTAGACATTCTGATTCGGCAAAAGAAATGATACAACTATTCTTACTAAGCTCGCTGATGTTTAGAAGGTTATGCTTCAGATTAGTGACAAGAGATACGTTTTTGATGATGATTCCATCTTGCTTGACGCATTCCTTTCCAATTACTCTTCCTTTAGAGTTGTCACCAAACAAGACCGTTGGTCCTCTAACCATTATGTGATCTGAGAGTAAATCTCTTTCTCCAGTCATGTGCGTAGAGCACCCACTGTCTAGTATCCACACACTCTTCTGCCTTTGAAGCTGATGTGCATGTACCTGTTCCTGCAAAGCACAAAATTATGCTTTTGGTCCCCGATCAAATGCGGATCCTGCAGAGTTAGTGTGTTGAATCCACCATTTCGGGATCTAAATTTGAGTCACCCTCACGACAGACAACTTCTTAGTATTTTTCCTGCTACCTTTCTCTTCTTTCTCAAATAATGCATAACATTTGATTGAGAAATTGTGTAGTTCTTTAGGAAGTAGACTTCCTAATAGGTTTTTAGAAAACTAGTTCCGGATGTGTGGAATAGTCATGTGGTTTATGGCCACCATGATTAGCCTTCCTAGCCTTTGAAAAATGAAATATTATGTAGCATAGGCCTCAAGTAGTTGTTCCACCTACTTGGTATATTCCTCTTCTCAGATCTTGTAGGAGATTTTGGCCATAGTCTATAAGAGTAACCAGGTTGGTTGTTTGACTTCCTTGCAACAAAAAATGGTTGCTTGGTCAAACTGATTGATGAAACTGGTTTTCTTATCGTAGGAACACATTGCTTTACCAGTTTCTTAGGCTGAACCAACTTCTTCTCAGTTTGTGACTTAGCCAGCTTGGGAACATACTGTTTTGTTAGTTTTTCCCAATGAACAGACATCCATGCCACTTGCTGATTTGCCAGTTTGGGGTTGTTGGCAATCCATCATTTAGCCTTTCAAGCAAAAGCTGGGATATTTTTGGCAACCCCTTTGCCCTTCAATCTTGACTGATCACAAGCATTTTCTTTTACAAAGCAATTTTTCTTTTTACTTATTTCAGTACTTGAAGAAGACGTGGTGTTACTCAAAACATTTTCGTTTAATCCAAGACCCGCTTTATCTTTGGGGTCGATTTTAATTAAGAGCACTTCTTCAAGTTCCTTGAGCTTTTCATGAAGGAACATTTGCAGGGTTCCTGTTCAAGGTTTTTTATTCTTAAAGATTCACATTCCATTTTAAGAATTTCAAAATCTTTAATAAGAGCAGGGTCATCATCTTTAAGTTTTGCCAGTTCCACGCTGGTAGACCTAGATTTTTCAATCTCATCGGTCAAAACTGAAATTTGAATCTTCAGTGTGGAGTTATCACTAGCTAAAATATTTTTCAGTTAATAAAACTTCGAAAACTCTTTAGAAAGAAGATCGAGGGAAATGTCTTCTAAATCGGAGCAATACAATTCAGAGTCCTCTAATATGTATGTAGGAAGAATAGAAACTAGTAGAGAGTTAGTTACCTCATCACCAGTTACGGTTAAGGCCATCTCTGCTTCTGCATCATTGTCATTTCCTTCCTCGATTGTTGCCAGAAATACTAGCAGTGCTTCTTTCTCCGACTCTTCATCCGAAGTGATGTATCCATCATCGTTGTTGGGGATGTTGGAACTTTTGTTCTTGACAGTATCGCCTTGGCAATGGTCTTTGAAGCTCTTCGCTGAAAAATCTTTTTAAGCCTTTCTCTCTCCTCTTTGTCCATACGTGAAATGTCGAACTTGAGGTGATTAGGAGAGCTTCATTCGAAGCATGATCGAGGTGATCTCTATTGGGATTGTATAATAAAATCAATTATGATTAAGTATGTTCGTTTGATACACTGGTCTTCATAAATGTGTTATATCAACATGGTCGCTATCTGATATAACAAACATACGATACGAACATAATATCCTATTATCTCACCTATAGGGATGATCATGAATAGGAGACCACATAGAATCATATGAATCGCTTGACCTAGCGAGATATAAATAGTATCACGGCTGAGACAGTTTCCTGGATTCGTTGTCAATTTTAGGCTGCAACACATCAGTTTATAAGTGAGCTTATCCTAGCTACTTGATGTGTCGGTACATCTTTATGTATTGATGAGATGAACAGTGAGATACACCATATTCATTGATATATGAATGAGCCATATCGCAACATACTTGTTATGATCTTAAACCTAATGGAAGGCTAAGGGGCATACACAAGTTTACCACAGTTTGACTTGCTATGGTGGCAAGTCTTTTACGTACTTTAATACTTGAATTTTGGGTGTGGCGGTTTGTGTTTAGCCTGCTTAGGTTGGACATGTAGGTAATCATATCTGTTTTAGGATGGGGACATTCCCTATGGAGCTCACAAGGTTCATTATGATAAACCATGAGGGATAAATCATTAATTCAGACATAAGTGAAAAGAAGTGAGTGATACTACTCATGAAATAAGTGATTAATTAATTATGGCTAATTGTCATAAGCCAAATTAATTAATGAATGTCTGCAACCTTAAATATGTGGATCATTCAAATTTAATACAACTCATTCTGTATAACGTGGTGATAAAGAGGTGAATCAACATTCATTTCCGTGGTGAAAGCAAATAAATGTTTTATTAATTAATTATGTTCTGGGTCGGACATGGAATAATTAATTAATAAGGAGGGTCCATTTCATTATTTGCATTTGGTACCTGGTCTGGCCCACAAACTGCTTGAGCTCATTAGTGCTAGGGTTTGATTTGCAAACATTAACACTATATAAAGCCCTTCTCTTTGTAGATAAAATGCAACTGTATTACACAACACAAAATTCAGTACGAGAGTACAGAATAGAGAGAGATTGGCAGCGGCTAAACCAATCAAGAAAGATTTTTGATTAATTTTTCTTGAGGCTTTGGTGGAACTCGGTAGCGTATCCTCACCAGATCTTTGAGGAACAAGTGATACATATCAGAAGATCAGATATGTTGGAACACAACAACGTTGATTTGATCGCACATCCAGATTTCATCATCACCACCATTCAGATCTAGAAATCAGAAGCTGGAGTTCATGTATTCCGTAAATCCATCCTCTGTAATTAAATTTTAGGAGCATGCATAGATATTATTCAATCTAATTTGTTTTTTATTTCCTAAAAATGATCCAAATGACTGAAATAATAAAAGACAATTCACATTGTCTCTTATAGACTCAGTTCCTATAATTGATATCAGAGCCATGTTTAGATTTTTAAGCTCTATCTCAAATAAATTAAGATAGAATAAATATGTATGTTTATATTTATTGTGGATGGATTTAAATTGTCGTGGATTTTTTGCTCTCATGACCATCTCATATTGGATTTGTTTTTCACCACGAGAAAATCCGTGGTTAGATTTGATAGGCAAAAAATTGTAATAGATTTTAGATCCATTGTTTATATTTTTTTATTCAAATCTATAATCCGGAGAAAAATGAAGAACAAAGAATACAGTGGGATAGACACGACACTATTTAGTATCACCACAGAACACAACACCGATGGCGGCGGCACGACGAAACTTGGTTTTGCTGCATGGCAGGGCCGCGCTTGTTCTTCCTTGCATTACTACAGTCACCGGCAAGCAGCGAGTCCTCCGGCGTGGCGCGCAGAAGGCTGGAACGCGACAGGGGCGGCTCGTGGCAGCAAGAGTTGTTGGGTTTTGTATGCATAAAACATTTATTACGATGAGTATACATTCAATGGTATTTCCTATCTATTTAAGAAACCAACATGCAAGTAATAATGGTATCCTCTTATCTCACCGATAGGGACGGTCATACGGCGTGTTGTAAATCGCAGAAGACAGTATGATCACTTGACCTAGTGAGATATAAAAATAGTCGAGACGACGTACGAGGATAAGTCTGTCGGTGTAGGCTGCAGCCTAGTTGGAAAGAAATAATCTGTCTTGATTACTTGATATGCTGGTACGTGCAGTTGCTTATTGATTGGACCACAGTGAGATGTATTCTACTATCTGACATCTGAGAATACAATATCTCGATCTTGATTGAATCCAAACCCTAACGAAGGTTCAAGGGTATGCATGAGTTGACTGTTTCTTTGACTTGCCATGGTGGAGAGCCTGAGTAACGTGCTCGTATACCCCTATCATGGATAACAATAGTTCGTGTATTACAGCCTGAGACTGGAGCTAGGTAACCCTGTCCGAGTAATAGGATGGAGACATTCCTTGAGGAGCTCAATAACGTTCATCGTGCTTAAAGTCCTGCAGACTGATTAAGTTCAAGCACGAGTGATAAGGTTTGAGTGGTACTGCTCAGGAAAATAAGAAATTAATTAATTGTGATAGCTTGTCAGAAGCTCCAATAAATTATAAATGTCCAGTAACCTTAAATATGGGGATTCTCAAGTAAATGCAGTCTGTTCTCATAACGTGGTAATTAAGGGGTAAGTCAGTATTAATTCTGTGGTGAAAAAGAATTAATATTAATTAATTAATTGTGTCCTGAGTTGTGGACATGGAAATTAATTAATTGTTAGGCCCACTTTATTATTTGCATTAGGTCCCAGGTCTGGCCCAATTAAATATGCTGAATGGAGTCCAGTAGCATTTGCAACCCTAGGTCTATAAATAGACAAATCTCTCTCACAAACCTTAGTTCAATTCAAATCAGTTGAAACCCTAGAGTGGGAGAGAAGTGGGCAGCGCTCAGTGTGTTTGGGAGGAGAAGGAATTTGACTCCGGTTTTCACACTCACAGTCTTGTGGAATCCTCACTAGTAGTAGGATTGAACAACATTGGGATACAAATCTCAAGACCTAATCTGGAGAACAGATTACTCTCTTCTTCTATTTCTTATTAATTAAATCTAGAAATTAGATCTATTACTAATTTCTATTTCCGCAGATTTAATTAATCGCATGGTTGAATTAAGGGATTGGAATTCAAACGCGAAAGATCGGATCAAACCCTACGGAATTAAGGTAAACTCGATAATCCACTGTATTAAATTCATAGGAGCATGCAAGGGTTTGTCGTTTGTTTATTGTTCTCAACATCCATGAACGGTCCGACTTATTTGGATTTGGTGATTTGGTTCACCATGAAATCCCTACAAGAGTTCCGCTATAGGGCTGCCTCTGCGCGCTGTTTCTCAGTTCGTAGGGGAAGACGGTTGGTGGGTGTTTCCAAAGAAGGTGGAGGCCGAGCGTAGGGTGCGAGCTTTGTGCGTGCGATGTTGGTTCTGCATGCGGCGGATACAATAATCAATGGTCGCGGTGGTGGTGTTGCACGGGCAGGCCATGCGTGGCGGCGATTGCTTGCAGCAGCACAAAGGTGGCTGCGGTTGCTGCCTTTTCACGCACATATGGATGCTTTTGGTGTTGGATGTGTCGGCGACGAGCATTGCTGCTGATGGTGGTGGCGTTCGAGGCCGCGACCAACGGCGTGCAGGCTGGCAGCTGTGGCTGGCGGCGGCCGCCGCAGTAGGGGTGAAGGCTGACGGCGGCAGCTGCTTAAGCTAGGGTTTCCAAACCCTAGGGTTTTGATCGCTCAGGCCTGGAGACGGCCCGCAGTGCTGAAAAATTAGGGTTTAGCTGCCATTTTTGGGCCTGAAACCCTAATTTGAAGCCTAATTGTTGTTTTTTCAGCCCGATTCATATTTCATGTCCAACGGAGGCCCTGTTTGAAAATCTGTATATGAATTAAATCTTGTAATAGTTAAATTTATTTTATTTTCCATGTAATCGCATCTGAGGGGCCACGAGAATTTATTTGTTTATTTATTTTGTTCTCGTATTGATGTGATTTATTATGTGCTCACTAGTAAATAATATGATAAGTACGTTTACAACTTTATTTATTTACTGTTAAAGCATGTTGTAATTTTATTTATTAAGCATGCTTTATGTAATTTATTTTATGTTTTAAATTGTGTCTATAAATTTCAGGATCATATTAATTTCTGATGAAATTTTAGATGTGACATAATTTATGAGACACAAAATAATATGTGCGCATGAAACCTTTTGAAATTAAAATACTAAGCTGGTTCTTTCAATCTAAAAAATCTTTAGACCTCCACAAATACGACTTCTTATTAGAAGTAAGATATCTCAAATCGTAAACGTCTGCTTCAGTAGTTTGCGTTAGAGATAGCTCACCAGTTCTAATGCGATGAGGTTTCTAAATAAAATATTTAGTTTAAGATGAAAAGTGGGAGCCTTTGAGCAAACGTCTACTTCAGTAGCTTGCATTGAGCCAACTTTCACAAGTGTCTAAAATTAAACTAAATGAGATAACGAAGGATGTAAAAGGCATGCAGTATGGGTCTAGTACGTATGCCAAATCGCTTTTTATCTTCCGGAGTTAGGATTGTGGTTAATTTGGCTTAGATGTTGCCAGAGCACAAGTCATGCATGAGATCCCTCCTCAAGAGAGGTGAACATGGTCTAAGTTATCTCCAATTTTAATTTCTTTTTCCAGCGGATACCTGGCATGGTCTAAATGCCTGGTATCTCCAATATTAATTTCCATCTTCATGATCTTTATGGTTGTGTGCTTGATGAAGTCAACCATCTCTGGATGTATACTTTTCAGCTGGTAGTGGACCTCTTCTTCGAGATGGCGAACTTCTTCGCCGAATATGGTGGAAGCTTTGCAATATTCATCATGTCAATATAACCTGCTCGCTAAAAAAAATGCAAGGAAATGTATCTGGTCCTTGGTGACTCGGAGTAGTTTAGTCTGTAAAGACCGACCCACTCTGATACCACTTATTCGTCCCAAGATAAGAGTAAGTATGATGCACATTAGAAATTTTAGGAGCAAACTTGCACTCACAAACTGGTGGTTCTTGACGAGTTTGTATTTTTATAAAACCGATTGTTAGTGAGTTTGGTATAGATTCAGTTCGAATATACTGCAACACTAGAATGTGTTGAATTTCAAAATCCTTGCAAGAAAAATAGAAAGTAGTAAAGAGCAAATAATTTATAGAGGTTCGAACAACACGTCCTCTTTTTAGACCGTGGTCTGGAAATTCACTACACCTCAGTTATAGGATGATCTCGCGATTTATCAATAGCAGGTAGATGCCATTGCCTATCGGTAGCTCACTTGTCCAGGCCTCTGGTTCCTTCGGCTTCGCAGACTTGAAGTGTGGGCACACCACACAACCTTCTCATCTGGATGTTGAGAGCTTTATGGTTCCTCCCAAACAATATCACTGGTTGGCTAGATGCCCGTGATAATCACTGCTGGAGATCTGCAATGACTACTGTGTTTTTTCTTGGAAAAAAAGAACACCAAGAAAACAACTCTAGCGAAGGAAGCTAAGAGTCTCTTGTTCAAAAGATGACACACAGTTTGCTAAGTTTTATTCTTGGCGATAGAAATGCTTGAGTTTTCATTTGCGCAGCGTTTCAGTGTTTTCTTCTTGTTTCTGTATCTTCTGTCTCTGAGCGCTTTGTCTATTTATAGACAAGATAGGAGCGTTTCGAAATTGTAGCCATTTAGAGACGGATTGGGCATGTCCAATCTGAGGTATCCCTTTTTCTAATAGGAGCAGGATGCTTTTCCTGAAGTTCTGCATTTGATACGTCCTTTTCTGACACAGGATGTCGACATGCTGCTTTTGTGTCAAAACGTCTTTGTTAGTTCGAGGAATCTGAACTGGTTAATATTTCTCCAGTCTTTAAGGAATCTCCACGTTTAAAGATTGATCTTTAATAATTCATGTGACTTATTCTCTTTGTCTTTGTGTGTGAATGAAAGCTGGTCTTGTAAACTGGGGAAGACCCAAACTAGTGTATTCGATCAGTTTCTGATTGAGATCCAGTTTCTTCTCATCCTTCACACATTTCAAACTGGTGGTTAAGTATCCGACCCATTTTGTCTTGATCAGCATCATCAGCTCTATTACAACTCGATAGTCATCCTAACATGACATTACAAGTTTGTACGAACTAAGCTAATCTAGAGACACTCTAACTTGATGGTTTCTATACATTCTTTTGACACATCAAAACAACAAATTG